>JZRO01000812.1:0-11233 GCA_000963465.1 Blastocystis sp. subtype 9
GTCTACACACAAATTAGCACTTCGCACATCGAACCGATTTTCAGTCAACATATAACTGGCAAATCCACCTACACAGGCATTATTTGGCACGAATTAACGATTTCTTAATACTCCAAAGAATCGCAGAATCCAGGGGGTCCAATTGAGATACGCCTCACTCTGCTTAGTGAATTGTATCCCCACCACTTTTACGGTTATAATCATTCTCATCCGATACCGAAGGAAAAGAACACTACCTGGTGGTTCTAACAAACAACTAACCAAAACATGTGAACTTTCTGGATCAATAAATCATTCCGCTTGACCAGCCAATCAGCAAGCATTTGTTTTCGTTCCACTGCCTCGTTCACAGACAGGAAAGGACTCAGCACCACGAAGAACAGTGAAGTCTCCAGTTTAGTGCAGTGGATGCAAAACTCCGGGGTTGACTCGTAATACTCGCTCAACTGCAAATTATAAAACTAACTAGTGCGAACCTGGTTCTTCGTCATGTACGAGTAGAGCTCCTGGTACTTCTTGATCATTCTACAGTTCAGAGAGCGACTCATTTCCACTTGTGGTAGTCGTGGAAATCGTAGATGCGTTCATCCATCCGAGGGATGATGATTTGGCTCGACTCGTTCTTGTACACAAAATGAATCAAATCGGGTATATTCGTCTCTACTCTTACACTCTTCTCGAACCCAAACCTTGGATTGGCAGCGATGCATTGTATGCCGAGTACAACTGAATGATGCGATCCGACTCCAACAACAACTATTCATCACACTCATCCTCCATTTCCACATTGTAGATGTTGTCCTTCATGTTGCTGTATACGCTAAAATCGTCCGGATTCGTAGCCGTTGTCACGAAAAATACATACATTTCGTCGGTGACATAGCCTACGTAGAGATGGAGAAACGCATTGTCCTTCACATCGGTGATGCACACAGGCAACCAGCCTTCCGATGACCGAAAAGAGACTGATTTTGTTATCAAACCTTGCAGAAGAACCAGATCTATGGAGAAGGGAAAGAGAAGCGAAAACTGATAGGCTGAAGAGGGAATTGGCGGGTTTGCAGATAGAACACAATGTTGTCATTGATTCCCAGACCTCCATAACTAGATATAACGAGTATCGATCATGTGTACATGGTGTCAGGTCGCTTGCATCTGACGAAGATATCACGAATACTGGCTCGGAGAGAAGAGGGAATCAGAAGGGGATGATAGCAGTGAAGGAGGTAGTACAGACTCACTTCGCACTGGTTAATCAAGGTTGTTATGCTTCCCGACGAATCTAGTTATAACATCTTAACAAATGAAACTCCCAATTAACTCACGAATGTCGTAGCTTGGATTTTTCTGAAGCATGGTGATAGCTGTGGTTGAGAGAAGCATTATTATCTGCTGATAGAGTAACTGAAATTCCTTGTGAATGAGAAGGATGGAAGTTCCTTCTTTGGGAGAGTAGCAGAAAAAGAGGAGACAACCTATCTTCTCAAAGACAAAATAACCCTTTTCGGTGACAACAGACCTAGACTCAACACAACTCTTTGAACCTACTTTAGATTCTCGTTCTTGGCAGCAAAATTCGAGTCAAGTGCCTGAATGATAGCAGTGACTCCTAGTGTTAAACCAAACAACAACACATACCTGATATATCCGATTCATCTCTACCATATGAATAAACGGGCTTTCCTGCAGCTGTTAAAATAATCACTTGCTTCTTTGGAATTGTGAAGTCTTTAACATTCTCTTCTAACAACTCCTCCATGTGGCAGCCTGTTAAACCATTCGACACAAATTCAACCGATCGTCTTTCTGGGTCTGCAATCTTCACTAAAACCAATTACCACCAAAACAATGCAAAATACATGCATGACTCGGAGAGAGTTCTGCAGCATCTTCTAGTGATGGATGAGGTGGAGTTAGGGGAAGATCTGGCTCCTTGGACTGATTTTCTATCTTCTCCTTCTCTTCCACTACTTCTTCAGTGGGAATCTGCGTTGCAGTTTCGATCTTCTCCTCTTCAACTACCTTCTCTGCTATTGGTTCCATAATCAATGAGAAATCATACACGATCACAATTTCAAAAATAGATCCGTTTTATGGAACTATGCAAACATCATGCGATATCTTCATTCGAACAATCCTAAATTACTCTGTGATCGGGAGGAGGATAGAGTTTGTTGTTGTGTACATCAAAACAAGTCCGAAACACAAATGAAGTGTCCAATAAGGAAAATTGATCACCATAATATATACAAAAAGGAAGTATATGAATGTAGTTAAATGCAGTTGCATCAAGGGAGAAAAAGGGTTGATGGATTTCTCCAAATTGGCTCACAATCGTTTGGGATCAATTTCTTCTCAATCCGTATATTATCACGAAGGCATGTCAAAGCATAAGACATTATCCTTAGAATATGGAAAAGTAGTTGAGTAAATAGTTCCTATTTTTTGTTTAAAATGTTAAGAACTGAATTCAGCCATAAATGAGAAAATGATGGAAGGAATCCTGCTATATATACAAATAATTTACAGCATATTACCATTTCACAATCACCATTGAGTATAGTTCAGATTTCGAATACTAAATTACTTTCCAATGAATGTGGACCAGATAACATTAACATTTATAGTAAATTCCAATGGAAAACCTAATGTTCTTAGATAACAGTTATTATTGAATGAGACACTATTTCTGATGAATTATTTTGAAGTTCTAAGAGATATTACACTTATCTAAAGATTGCTTGAATACGACTATACCAATGGTATCTCAGTAAATATCTATCTCTGAGGATATTTCTGGTGGTATTTAAAAACCAATTGAAAAAAAGTTGAGTGTTGAGAATAATACCATCAAAAAATGCGACAATAATTGGAATCGCATATTCAAGAATAGTAGAAAGTTCATCACTTTTTTATCATATCGATTAGGATTTTGTCAGCCGATATTTGTTGTAATTCTTCGTCTACTGAGAGTGTGAGTGTTGCTAGCAGTGTTCCTGATTGTATCAAGGGAAGGAAAAAGAGAACTGTTGTTACAAATGAAATGCGCCAGCTGTTAACAATGTATTTCAATTCTACCCAAGGACAACTGAAACCGAAAGAAGCCTGTCATCTTCTGAATATCGGCTTTGAGAACAGTCGAAAGTTGCTGCGGCAACTACGTAGAGGAGAGTCGATTATGCGAGCAGATCCAAAGAAGAGTAAGCGCAGAAAGTTGCTACCTGAACATGATGTGATTATTGGCCGACTCATTAGAGAGGACCCTGCTATTAGCAGTCAAAAGATTGCAAATATGCTGAGCTCCTCTACAATTATTCCTGTAACTGTATCGCGTTCAACGATACATCGTCATCGTTTGGAGCAGATGAATAACAGTAAGAAGATGCCTCTGTCTCCGGACTCCGATGGTTCTGTGTTGGATCATCGGGATAGTTCTTCCTTCAGCTCTATGTATAATTCCCCTGAGCCTCCTTCGGATATTGCCATTGCACTACCTAGTGTTTCTGCATTTGATCAATGTGTTTGGTGGAATGGCGTGTGATTCTGTTTGTTTTCACTCACTTTGCTGACTCAAACAACCTACTAAACCTATATTCAAGCTAATAATAATAATCGTTCTTGTTTATCTCGCTGCCGCCTTTTCATTACCACGATCACAACGCAACCAATTAATATGAAAAGTACAATCGGCAGAGCAACTATCAATCCAATCGTGACTCTCTTGTCAACAACAAATGCTAAATCCTTCAGCTTCACCACTACTTCATGATTCAATCTTTCTGTCACTGTCTTTGTGATTGTCTGGGTATTCTCCTTCAGTGTGTTAAATGTCGCATTTCCCCAAAACGCCATAACCGTCACTTTCACATAAAACTCTTCGTACAGAAACAATCCTGTTCCATATCTCGAATATACATAATACAGATCCACATTCGTTTTCTTCACATTCAATGACTCACTTAACACCTCTTGAACTACATCTTCTGCCACTTCTTTCTTCTCCACATGCAAGCCAGAAAGTGTCACAGTCAACCAGATAACACCACGGTTTGTGGGAGCTTTCATGAGATCGCAGTACTTTAAGGGTGTGTTCCAAATTGCTCGATCTTCACTCAAAATACACTCACTCACTTGAACCCCTTGAAAATCGTCTGGGCACGGAAAACGCACGAAATCCCCCACCTCCATTTCATCAGCTCCCCACAAGCAATGCAAGTCCTTACTTGCATAGAAAGAGACACCTGATAAATGAACACACTGCGTCACTGTTGCACTGTTCTCAAATCGCAATCTGTAACCGCGGTAACTTGAATACTGACCTTCAAATCGGAATATAATAGATCGTTTGTGCTCCCAATTTAAATGATACTGCGTTAACAAACCAATCATTTTGGATTCTGGAACACCCCCTTCTTCAACATCAGATACAATACCCATTATTTCAACCATTGTGGGGAAACAGTTTTCCCCGCGGGTAATCATTACTCCATTCGCAAAGTCCTGTGCACTAAGTGGATGGTAATATTCAATATAATCCCGATTTTTTGCACTCCAAAAATAGTGGACATTATCGACATTATTTATTATGTATGGTGCATTTTCAATCTACATCTTATGTTTATAGGAAAGTATACATCATGAGAAGAATAGATCAGAGGAAAGGGCCGAACTTGGCGCTTCATTTCTGTTCCTACAAGAAAAGTAGTCATTGAGAAATCCAAGTATGTAGCAGAATATGCATGCCGGTGTACTTCTGCTGCTATCACATTTGTCCCGTTATGCAAGTAAGAAGATGAAACCGCTACTGTAATAATCCGTGGAAATGGCTCGATATAAGTTGCCATATTGAACTCCCGTGGAGAATACCCCATGTTATAACGAGCCACTTCAAGTCCGTTGAGATAGAGAATAAGACCTTCTCGAAGAAGGAATGAAAAATGAACCACAAGAGCAGTTTCAAAAATGGAGAGCTTAGAAGGAAAAAGAGAAGAATAAAAATACCTCAAACGAATGACGCAAGAAAAGTACGTGATTTAGAGCAACTGCAAACTGACTTCTTTTCAAACTCCAAAAACTATCCTGAAAATCAACTTCCTTCCACTCGGTAGAAATTCTCCAATCATCTACAGAGTATCGCCAGAGTGTATCTGGATTCACCAACGTGACCACGTGAAACGAATGTGTTTGACAACCTGCAATACTCGGTGCCTTGGTAGAGAAGACCAATGTTGTCATTTCAACAAAGATAAAGATGTTGAAGGATTGAAGTAAGCCATCCTTTTCTCTACAATGCACCAAAACCACAAGGGCTACGAGTTGCACACGGTCACAAGAAAATCTTCTGAGAAGACATCTGTAACGGCGATTCTATTTACAGACGAATAAAACTCCTTCCGATTATAGATAATTTCATTCTTGTGAGATATCGTGATGTTTGGAGGAGAATTAGAAATGGCAGTATCGATAACACACAGTTGGTTATGGAGGGAAGGCATTGCTAGAAATAAGTAGAAAAAGGTACACTGACGCAACACCTCAATGCGAAGATGCAAATTGTCGTTCCCACGATTATTCCGAGCTGTTATAACTAGCTCAATCAGCTCTACTTCTTCCCAGACACCTGTCAACCAATAACCACTCAGACCATCGTTTCGTGCGACAAGTTGGATCGTAGGAGGGAGAGGAGGTGAGAATGTGATTGGATAATGGGGTTGATAAATGAAGATATCAATGGAAGGGAATGAAACTCCTGCATAGAAAGTATAATTCTTAGAAGGAGAAGAAATACATGGCTTTGCAAGAGAAGCTGAGATAAGAGGGAACAGACATTACTTACTCTGATTTACTGTAAAGTGCAGAGTTTTATCAGACCTATACATATCTCCTACAGAGAGGAATAGTGTTCCATTTAATGCAATCTGTGCTCCATCTTGTGTAATCCAATCGAATGTTCTACAGTTCAACAATCTGATTATACTAACTGAATGTTCGTTAGGGATACAGTATAAACCTCTGTTTCAATGATTCCAAGTACTGTTTCATCATTTATTACTTTTGATAACATAATGCCTTTCTCATCTCGAATTTCCACACTTCCATTCTTGGAGAAAAAGCTACCTCCAACCATCGTGCCGTTCTCTAAAAGAATGAACTCTAATGTGATTTCGCAATTCACTACAGAAATCGTTGAATGACCACGAACCATTACAAGTGTCTTCTTTAGAGGGAATACAGGAATTCCAGAAATAACACCTGTCTTAGAGTCTAGGGTCAAAAACTGTGGAAGAGCGGGAGTCACATCATAGAAATAATAATCTGTTTCTGTTTGAGGAACCAACAAAATAGGCTCTAAAACAGGCGATGAGATGCTCGAAACCATTGTCCCATTCCAGAAATAGTGGATAGAACTAGCAGGAGGAATCACTAATAATTAATCCAGTGTGTGGAGATACTTCCAAAGACAGAAATTCCGATTTCTGTAACAAAACTCAACACCTCCATTCCACATTTCACACTTAGAGTAACATTCCCTATTTCTGCAGTTTTGGGAGACGTAGGATATCCAGAAATCAAACCTTCCTGAGGATCCAGTGAAAGTCCCTGTGGGAGCCAGTTAGACGTGCTGAACCAGACAGACGCATCCGCTCTGCTGCATCCCATTCCTGTGATTATCTCCGAGACCAGCTTGTCATCAATCACCACAGGATTATAAAAGAACTTGTTAAGTCGGCATGTCGTCATAATTTCACTGTACTCAAAGACGTTGTTAATGGGGGCAAAGAGAGAAGACGATGGAATAGTGGAATAAGTTGCATCCTCCAGCTTTTTCCACTCCAACCGGATTGACCGGTTTTTCTGGCATTTTGACAACCACTCAATATAGAGCGAATAATAGCCAGGCTGGTGCACATGAAATGTTTGTAGCAGTTCAAAATAGTTGGCAGTTTCAGAAGCGCGAATGATCCACGAGTCAAAAATTCGCTCCTTATTTAGGAATAACCTAAAAAAGTTACATTTCTGCATATCACTCGATCCAAGCCACCCACCTTATCTTGTTCAGATTCGAACGTGAAGCGAAAGGAATACATGGCAGACTCAGAAAAATAAAGAAAGCCAGAGAAAGTAGCATACATCACAGAAAGACTAGCAATGCCGTAAGTGAAGAAAGGAGAGGTAAGATCGGTACTGGTGTAGTTCAGACACGAAATACGTCCCTTTTTTTGAGGAGTCAATAAGGAAAAATGAATCGGTTGATCGTACTGGATGATGTCTTCATACTCCTTAGCGACCTCATAGTACTCACTATGAATGCCAGAAGGCAGTGTTGCTAAATGAAAAATAACGACAAAGCATACGAGTGAAGATGAGAGAGATTATTGATGATGTCACATCTCTCTTGTTACGACCATAAATGCGATAACTTTGAACTCCATAAAGAGAATCACTATACAATCCACCAATGCAATGACGTGCTGTGTCAATAAAGAGAGCTTGGGGAAGTTCGGGAGTTATAGAGAATTCTGTTATAATTGTATTGCTGTGAATAGGAATACAGTCGTAAAAAATCCCTTTCACGATGTATCTTTCTGCATTGTTTATCCAAATATTCTCAGGTGAGGAATACACTAGTGTCTAAGACTCTGTTTTATATGTACCTCCAATATAGATAGTAAACGGATTGCTAGGATCGCGCGGAGAAAACACTGTATACGGAGTCAACTCTTGTCCAAAGTAGAGTGTTCCAGTAATTGTATTATTAGAAAATGTTAATCCTGTCGGAAGTTTCGTCACATTCAAAAACGATTCAAAACCATCCCAGCAGCGCACAGGATCGATTTGTTGATATATATCTGCTTTAATATATCTTGTTTCACATTGTACACATAAGACGGTATATACTAAATATCAAATATAATTTGATCCTGCTAACCTATTAATACAAAAACAAGTATCTTTAGCATAATATCGAGCTTTATGAGAAAAAAAAACTCGGAAAATAGTATCGATTTTGGCCAATCAGAACACTATAGAACACAATTTAAAGCATTTCTAACAAACAACTTAACCTCCTTCTTTCCAGTCTCCCGAAGAACCTCGCTTGTTCCGTGACTGTTTGCTATTAGGGAAAATCACTACAATTTATTCTCCTTTCTCACTTCTACCATCTAAATTTATGCTGTCAGGCATTGAAAACACCAAATCTGGTGAAATTACCTTTCTATGAAAGTGGCTCATTAACCCTACATTATTCTGAACCATCCTATACTGCTCCTCTATCAACCGGTGAAGCTGTGCTTCTTCGTACCATGCACCCTCTGGCTTTGTTGCACGGTTTGTTTGGGGTCGATTGGAGGGAAGTTTCGTTTCTGTTGGTTGAGTGTCGATCTGTCTTTTCTTGGAATTCTTTTCAGCTGCCACTTCTTCCACATTCCCGCGTTTCTGCGAAGCTACAGGAATCCGGCGAGGTCCCTGAAAAGTCCGTTGTGGGGGTTCCTTAAGAGCTTCCTTTGGTTCTATTTGCTGTTCTTTAGGAAGTTCTGTTTGTTCTTTAGGAAGTTCTGTTTGTTCTTTAGGTGATTCTGTATGAGGATCTTTGGAAGGTTCTTTTGGAACTCTACTTTGATCATCAGGAGGATCTTTTTGAGTCTCTTTTGGCTTTTCTAGAGGAACTTTCTTTTCTTCTTTCGACACTTCCTTTGGAAGCTCTTTCGAGTGTTCCTTGAGAGTCTCGTTCTTCTGGAAAGGCTGCAGTTTCATCGCACTATGTGCAGAAACAAAAGAAATAAAGGATCGCTCAGTATTGTTTTCCCGTGGCTTTGTATAATTAGGAAGTGTAAGATCCTCTGCAAGCAGAGACAGATTCGAAAGATCCTTCGCTGCAGCCAAAACACGTGATTCCAATCCATGGGGATGATGAGTCAGGATTCGACTCATGTCAGGATTTGTTTTAGAAGGCGTAGAAAACAAGAAAGAACGGGAAAGTTGGTTTCGTTCTTCCTGGCGGCGTTTCGTCGCTTCATTGCGTTTCTTCAGATCTTCTACACGTTGAAGAATGGACTGAGTAGAGGGAAATGAGGGTCCAGGAGATTTAGCACGGGGAGGTGTTTCTTTGATTACATGGAGAGGAGAAGTGGGTTGAACTGGACGAGAGGTAGATTCCACACCAGACTTCACAGTGGACTGTTTCACCGAGTCAGGAATAGGTTGGTTGATGAGTTGATGCACAGATTGATCAGCAGATTCCTTGGTAGACTCTGCAACAGTCTCTTTTATAGGTTCTACAGTAGACTCTTTAACAGACTCCACCGTAGGTTCTTTAGTAATCTCTTTAACAGACTTTACAGCAGATTCTGTAATAGATTGAGCGATAGGACAGGCATTTTGATTCTTGGAATGATCCTCAGCTTGTACAAGAGAAACGATACTCTCTAGTGTACTTTTCGTAGGCGAATGAGTCATCGCACTGACGACTGGCCTGATTGGTTCATCCTGTCTATCACTTGCTCCAACTAAAAGACTCTTTGATACTTCCTGCTGTTGAACCGGATGTTCTTTCGGCACATCAATCGTCTGACTAACCGTCGTATCACCCTTCGCTACTATTTGATGAGCATTCTTATCCTTGATCTCCTCTGCAGGAATTGCATTCACTTTTTCCTTCAATTGCATAACCTCATTCAGACCCTCATTCTTCGTATCACCTCCCTGTTTCTCCTGTTTCCACGTTTCCACCGATTTCACTGCACCTAAGGTGGGATTTACACTTGTTATCTCGACCAGTCGCTTCTCATATCTTACAGAAGTGGAGGGAATTGTTTTCGAGACACGTGATGCTATGTCTTTCGCCTGTACATCCACTGGTTTTGGCTTCCTCGTAAGTCCGACTGTCCGTTTTGGACGAGAGACAGCAGGCTCGACTGGCCTCACCTCTGCCAAAGTGGACTTGGAGAGCTTGGAGTCCTTTGGAGCAGAAACACAGGGTGGAGAGGGTTTCTTCTCCAGTTTCTCCTTTTTATTACGAGTTTTCAACGACTTCTTCCATTCGTTATACTAGACTCAACCCTTGTGCAAGTCACTACCTGATATTCATACTCCTTCTCTATCAGCTGATTACGCAACTCGTACTTTCGTCCTTTTGGTTTCACCCCAAACTTGCGCAACTCCCTTTTCAGATCTTGCACATTCAGACTCTCTATCCGCCTCCTAATCTGCTCAACACTCCTACAAATCACATCACTTAGAGAAAGCAACTCGCCGGGATATTCTTCCTCTTCTATTTCAATTTCCTTGCTTATCGCCTTTGGAGGATCTGAATTTTCCTTCAGATTTGATGACTGACTAGCATTCTGAACAATTACCAGTTTTAAAATATAGAGTCCTACTTCTATGCGCACTTCAAAGAAATTCATTGTGGGAGGTTCACGCAACTCATGATCACTCACCTACGGCGTCAATGCTAACAGTTCCTGCTTACACAATCAAAAAGCCAACGCTCGATTTCCAAATAACGAGCATCAATGTTGAAATTCACTTGACACACCGCAGTCTTTGAGTCAAACACGATTCTATTGTCATACGCTATACAAACTATCCATAACAACGACATTCGTTTTGATCTCGTTGTTCATCACAGAAAAAATGAGTAGCACAAACACACAAACTAGAGTACAATATAACCCAACTAATTTTTAAACTCGAAGACAATGTTCTTGTTTGTCAGCTTCTTGTAGATGGTCGACAGAGCATTCACCTTGTTCTCCACCTCAGGCTGTCCCTGAGCACCCAAGAACACCTTGATCACCTTCCCAGACTCGGGGCTGATGCTAGTGTGCTTTCCCACACACTCGCAAGGATACACCAGATCGTCGATGATCGCCTCGTGCACAGCAGTCAGAGTGTGGCTGTAAGGACGCACACCGTTGAACTTGTGGGCACGTCTGTAGTGCTTTCCCAGCATCGTGCGCTGAGCGATGAACACCACAGGACGACCCTCGAACTTCTTCTCCAGCTCCGCAGTCAGACGGGACTGAATCAGACGGAAGTTCTTGAACAGCTTGTAGGGAACGAACACCACGATCGCCTTCTTGTCTCCAGCAACCTCAATCTCCTTCGCAGCGGTCATCTTGAACGACTTCAGAGGCTCAGCAAGATCCTTCGTCTTCTTGGCGATCTCTGCAATCTCATTGGCAACAGCGACTTCAAAATCACTTGCCTTTATTCCTTCGGGCTTCAA
>JZRO01000096.1:0-19354 GCA_000963465.1 Blastocystis sp. subtype 9
CTTACAACAGATACAAGTTGATTGTGACTGAGTGTGGAAACACTGAATCTAGCATGAACTGTGATAATTGGGGAGCTACGAAACGATTCCAATTGGCTGATTTCTATCTGTTCACTAAGCTCATTGATTCTACTGAGTATTGTCCTGCTGAAGGAGATTTCGAGGGAGCTATGAATGGAGATATGTCATATGCTGAGTGTCCTAATCTCTATGAAGGTACTCGATCTCGTTTGTGTGTGGATGGAGTATTTGGAGAAGAGATTATTGCTTGCCGTCCATGGATTCCTCAGGGTATCAGCTTTGATCAGACCACCTACACACTCACTCAGGGACAGAGTATTAGCATCACTCCTACTGTGATTGGTGCAGAATTAACTTGTTCTTCATTCCCATCATTACCTGATGGATTGACAATTGACTCTGCCACATGTACCATTTCTGGTTCACCAACCACTCCTCAGGAATCACAGAGATATACAATCACTGTAACCAATGATGGAGGCAGTATCCAAACTAATATCAACATTGCTGTTTTGGACGCTCCAACCAACTGGACTTTGATTATTATCATCATTATTGTGGTGGTAGTGATCGTGTTTATTACTATTATTTTCTTTGTTGCTAGTGTACTGGATGCTAGAAAAGCAAGGAAATCAATACCGAAACCATATGCAAAAGTACGTCCAACATCAGTTCCACAAAATAACTGTAGTGCAAACAGAGGTGATTATCCAGGTATAGATGTTGTTTATTCTGTTTGTTAGAAAGGAATTTGTGTTCTTGATGGAATGTGGGATTGATGAACGAGTAGCGAAGTGGTTGTCTGATAATGGATTATCTCAGTTGTGAATAAAACTGATAGTGTTATTCAAGCATTTACAGAACACTACATGGGAATTGATAGCAATTTGAATAATAATGCGTAGAATAATCTATATTGTTGGAGATAGGATTCGATCTTTCCTTAAAACAACTTGCTCTTGTTTTAACTATTATAAGTTTTAATATACTAGAAATCAAAATCCAAAATAGACAGTATTGATCATCCTAGAATAAAGCTATAGTGGATGTCAGTAATCAATTGACACCTCTGTTATGGATGAAATTAGATACCTTAAGATGTATTGGTATTCCTAGCAAATAATCTCTGATCCCATTCATCAACATATTGTGGATAGTAGATTGAACCTATATGTTCCTTTTGCACTACCGAAATACGAAAATGTTGACAGAAATATAAAGGAATTTTAGCCAAACCTATTGTGCTCTTTTCTAGAGAATCCATAGTACTGCAGTCGCATACTGAGAGTATGAACATAACTTGTAACAGAAAATATGAAACAATATAAACATAGAGGGTTTCTATTACAGTTACTTAGTATTATACAAGTGATAACATACATCACTGTTCAATAAGTGGACTCGCTAGTATAGGGCTAGTAAAGAGAGTAATTGTTTGTTGAGCAATTTCAAGACTATATTACACTCTCATGATAGCTTGAATCATATACCTCCGTTCTATTATTTCTCCATCCTTAATAACGACCGATTCATCTGAATAGCGTTTTTCCAATCCTATTGTCTTTTACCCAACCAACTTGGTCATGTACACCAATTTAGAAATAATATCCACTTTATCGATCAGACTAGAAGAATAGAAGTAGTATAGACGTTACACTACCTCCCTTGGAATAATACACTTGCGTATCATCCTTTGAACAGTCTGTTTCTCCGTAACTATTCTATTCAATATTAAGAATCTCTCATTTACCTATTTCGAGTAGTCATTAAAAAAAGTACAACTTTTCTAACCTCTGTCTCAAACGAATCGATAATTATGTTAATTAAACCCAATTACATCATTCCATCCTTTTTATGAAGTATACTCCATACCATTGATTCATTCAAACAGAAAGAATACTTATCTCAGAGGTATTTTTGTTTCAAGTTATCTATCATATTGTAGAAATGGAATCAGAACCATCAGAACAGAGAGAAAGTACGATTTTCATCAAAAACCTTCCTGAGGACCTTACAGTAGCAGTATTCTGTTATTGTGATTCCATAAGTAGTAGCAACTTGAAAAGGCATTGGATGAGTACGGACCGGTTCGTAGAGCCATTGTGGTTAATGTTTCAGTTTTCTGATTTAAACTTATTATCGTAGGATAAAAACGGAGTTTCTCGTGGTTTTGGTTATGTAAAATTGTAAACTTGTAAAGGATCTGCTAATGTGTAGTGCATTGCCTGAAGATGCGGAAGAAGCGTCAAGGAAACTCAACAAAAAAGAGTTTTTTGGTAAAATTGTTACAGTGGAAATAGCCAAACCGAAGAAACGTGTAGCTCGTTCATCTGAGCCGAATCTTCCAAAACCTCTTTCAGAATCGAAGAAAGAGGAGAAAGAGGTGCGTCTTCGTACGATTATCATCTTCGGCTTAAATCGTCAAATGTCATTATCCTCTGTTCAGCGGAAGTTTCGTCAGTTTATCTCCCCTCCGAACGATGCGAACCTCATCTCCTGGCCCTGCGTGGCTCCGTTTAGTTCTGACACACTATCGTATGGTGACATGTCATCATCATCGCATCCAGTAGCTCATCTCACAATATCGCCAGAGAGGCTTTCTTCCATCAAGGAAGTACGGTTTGGCCCCTAGTGTCTCCTAGATTGTCCACGACTTGAATTTAATGCCTGGAGTGTTTGCACGTCGACTGTCAACAATTCCCTCCAATCGCGCGAACTTCGAAAAGTGTCGCATGATCATGCGAAACATCCCCTTCCAGGTAGGTGTCTCTCCTCTCTCTCTATCAGATCTCCGATACTCGTATCTACTCTCTCTGTCGGAATGAAACGCCCGTTCATTCAGTGCTGATTCCTCGTAAGAAAAGTGGAGAGACTTTGGGGTACTGCTTCGTGCAGCTGTTCTGCAACGCGGATCTCAACACGCTGATCAGTAAACTTAACGGACGGTCCATTGGAGTAGATGTTGTGGAAACGGAGAAATGTAGAATAGAGTGGTGGTCTGCGATCAGGTCGTCAGTAAGACACAGTACCAGAAAATGATGACATCCTCTGGTGAGCAGGAAGAGGCATCCGCAGATGAGGAAGAGAAACCCTCTGGTGAGGAGAACGAACAGTCTTCGGATGAGGAAGAGAAACCCTCTGATGAGGAGAATGAACAGTCTTCAGATGAACAGGAGGAAAAACCTGTCGAGCATCTCAAGAATCTTCACGATGCTGATGAAGGTCGAACTATATTTATTCGTAAGAGTTTCAGTTTGTTGGTCAGTAGAAAACATTCCGTTGGACACATCAGAATCTGAACTTGGATCTTTTTTCAAGCAGTTTGGAACCGTTCTTTATGCGAAGATCTGCAGAGATAAAGTCACAAAACTCCCTCGAGGAACAGGATTTGTTAAATTCGACTCTACAGAAACAGTTGATGAGTTGTTGAAAACATATGGTTTTACGCCATCTTCGCGTGAATCACGCTCAGTGAGAGATGAAGACGTCTCACAGACATCTCAGTTGACTTTTCATGATCGTCCTTTGCAGATTTCGCGTGCAATAACTCGTAAATCTCTAAAGGAGTAGTCGTGGTTTTCTTCTGTTACATAGAACGTTTGAATCCCGTGCCATGTCTCGAAAGGATCATCGAAATCTGTATTTATTGAACGAAGGATGGATATCAGAAGACTCCAAAGGATCCATGAATGATCGAGGTATCTACAATAACTAGAATCGAGCCTAGATTTGGAAAAACGAAAAGTGGCACAGCAAGAGAAAGAGGAGAAGTTGAAAAACCCGCTGTTTTTTGTGAATCCAAAACGATTGTTAATAAAGAATTTAGGTTTGTTGTGCATGAGGTGTTTCATTTAGGTCGTTTTATTACAAGTAACTATCTCAAACAGATTTGTCTTTTTGCTGTTCGCCAAGGAGTTTCATTGAATTTAGTGCAACTTGATGAAGTGAAACTCCCTTTTCGACCAAAGGATAATGTGATTCCATCTCGCATCAAGATTATCCAAGCTGTGGTAATGGATATCGAACTCCCTCATATCCAGGTTCCAAAGGATGAGTCGCGGGGATCTGGGAAATCTGGCCGTGGTTTCGGTTTCATAGAGTTTGAAGAGCACGTGCATGCTTTAGCCTGTTTGAGGTATCTCAACAACAATCCTGCGTTTAGCTGGGCTGCAGTAAACGTGGAGAGTGTTGTGGAGCTCTACAAACTGTGTGGAGAAACCATCGATGATGATCCTCATCACTTGGCGAAGTTGGTAAGAGAGTGAGGGAGGTGTGATGAATAGGACATTCCGCACTTGATGAGTCTGAAATTGAAAGTGAAGAAGAATGAGCCATCGAATTCGAGGTTGATCGTAGAATTCGCCATCTCAAATCATAACGTGCTTCGACAAAAAGAAGCGTTGAAGATGAAGAAGAGAGAGACAAAGGAAAAGGAGAAGGAGGAGAATGAGGAAAAGAAGGAGTTTGACATTTCGCGAGATAAGTCGCATACACGAATACACTTTGCGAAAAAACGTTCTAGAAAAATTCGTGGTGACTATGATCGAAAAAGAAAGTGAATTTGTTTTGTTTGAGTGATACACTGTTTCTTTCTTTGCCGCGGTTTTTGGAGTCGAATTGTTCATACTATTGGAAGGAGATCTCTTATTGTACGTTCATTCTCGTATTTCCAATAGCATTTATTGAGCTATGAAAAAGAAGAGAAAGTTTTTGACGCCAATTGGTCCTTTTCAACCAAGCTGCTACGGATCATGTTTGATTGACCATGTTGACGGAAATATCGTTTCTATCACCTATTGCCTCGTAGGATTTTGCCCTTTTGCTTGTATTACGTGCAGTATATCATTCCAATTAGTATTTTTGTTATACTTGAGTGGAGAAATGTATTGTATAGAGCTAGTACCTTGTTTGACTTGTAGTTCTATTTTTAATCCTTCAGTGTGGATCTTAGGATCTATTTTGTGGTTATGGTATTTTCTGTTATTCTTTAATATGCAGTTGCCTTTATTTTCTATCTGCTACCTATCTAACGGAACCAGGTTTGATTCCTAAAGGAGCACCGCTCACTGCAGAGCAGATTCGGCTTATTTCAGAGACACCAAGTGGCAGATTGTATCTGTTCTGACTTCTAGCCCAGCGTTTACTGCGCCAAGTGTTTATCTGCATAAAAGACGGTAACTATGGTCGAATGGAGGTAGTTATAGTTCTTGTTGGTAAGATGTAGCAATTGTTGTCCCACACTCCTTCTCTCGTTTCAACACACATTTCCCTCAATCGTAGGCAACAGAGTTCAACAACGAAGGCCGCACTGCTCTTCACATCGCAGCGTTCCGAGGAGATTATGTGGCTTGCGATCGGATTCTCCATCACGGCGCCAAGATCACTCCTGACTTCTACTCTCTCACTCCGCTTGATTACGCCGCTTTTGAAGGAGTTCCAATTTTGGAGGGTTTTTTAGTAGGCGGAAGATGTGGTGGATCTTCTTCTCAAACACGTGCATGATCTGGCATGTTCGATTTCGCTGGGTGATCCAAATATCGAGTCAGACGAGACAGATGAGGGTGACGGCGGAGCGTTGAATAGCGACGTTTGGTTTAGTTCGTTATGATAACAAGAATATTGTGGACTTGATGAAGAACAAAGTCATGTGCAAGTTGGGTCCGGACTACGCTACGCCTCGTGGAGAGTGTACTATGCTGCCTCCCTACACAGGAATTCCACGTTCCTTTATTTTTGATGGCCGTGTCGTAGTTTTTCTGCCTCTTGTTTCCTGTAGCTGAGCTGCGGTATTTGTCGTCAATGTTGTCTGAACCTTCCCCCTCGCGCCCAGCACTGTCGTTTTTGCGATTGGTATGTCATTGACGTGGGTCGAATGTAGCTGCATCATGAAGTTCGATCATCACTGTCCGTGGGTGGGCAATTGCGTGGGTCTGCGGAATCACCGCTTCTTTTACCTCCTGCTTGTATGCTGTTTTGTCGTGTGGGGAATAGGGATTCTCGGTTCTTTTCCTCCTCTTCGGCATCTCGCTTATCGTGAGCATCATGGTGAAGGAGAGGAACGACATGGCAGAACGACTGGGTTTCTGGACCACGCTGTGGAGGATTCTCTCGATGCACTGGTATGCTGCGCTGCTGTTGCTGTTGGATGTTGTGGTGCTGGTGCCCATGACGAAACTGTTTGTGGTACATTCGCTTTTGGTCGGTTTGGAGAGGTGGGGTGATGTGCAGATCGCTAGGAACATGACGACTCAGGAGTACAGGAAGGCCAACTACAAGATAGTGTCGAATCCTGTGTACGACAAGGGTGTTTGGAAGAACTTCCGCAACGAACTTTTCACGTATCACCCCTCCCTCCTGGCCACTACAGTGCCTTCGAGCAAACGGACCGATGTGGAGAGGCAGCGTTCATTCAATGTATCATGTGTTGTTTGTTTGACTCCTGTTCCTTGGGTTGTTGTTTTTAGTGTTCCTCGAAGAAACGCCTCTGAGCTTGCGTGGCGCAATTGGATAGCGCATTGGACTTCTAATCCAGAGGTTGTGGGTTCGAGTCCCACCGTTAGCTTCATTTTTAATTCAAAAATAGCGAATCCAAAAATTCGAAAAATACTGAATGTGAATGCTCATGAATCGCGGGAATCCCTTATTTTTCGCAGAGGAAATCTTAGTGTCATTGTTTTGTAACCAGAATGGGTTGTAAGTCCTCGAAAGAAGTATGGATAGGCCACAAGCATTACTAGTAGCTTCCTGTCGTGGAAGAGAAAAAGGAAGAAAGAGCAGAGGAAATCATGCCACGACAGCCGATGCAGGAGAATAAAAAGTTAACGATTAATGATTTTGATCTACTAAAGACGATTGGTCAAGGATCTTTCGGTAAGGTGTTGCAAGTTTGTTTTCGAGTGTTGTTTTGATCGTGTAGGTGCGGATGAAAGAAACTGGGAAGATCTATGCGATGAAAGTGCTAAATAAATCAAAAGTGATGGAGTATCTATGCGGTGTGTATTTGAGTTTAGACTGAAGCAGTACGAACATACACTTGCCGAAAGGCGTATCATGGAAGACATTTCACACCCCTTCTTAGTCTGGTAGGTCCTTTCGTCCATGTTGAGAGTTAGTCTTCGTTACGCTTTCCAATCTCAGACTAAATTATATTTGGTAATGGATTTCTTCAACGGCGGTGAGTTGTTCCATTACCTTTCTTCTGGCCGTTTCAGCGAAGTACATGTCACTGCAGCTCCCTCACCCCAAGAACCGTGCCAAATTCTACGCAGCAGAGATCGTGTTGGGCATCTCCCATCTCCACGAGAACAACATCGTATATCGCGACCTCAAGCCTGAGAACCTCCTTCTGGACCCGGAGGGCCACATCCGCATCACCGACTTCGGTCTCTCGAAGAAGGACGTGGAGGGAGACACGGCGCAGTCGCTCTGCGGAACGCCGGAGTATCTGGCTCCAGAGATCCTGCGGAAGGTCCCCTACGGCAAGAGCGTGGACTGGTGGTCGCTGGGGATCCTGATCTACGAGATGATCAACGGGCTGCCGCCCTTCTACGACGCCAATCGCAAGCTGATGTACCATCGAATCCTCACGGCGCCCGTCCCGAAGAGCCAATTCATGTCTCCTGAGGTAGGAACGAGGGCGACGTGCCACGTAGGCGTATGACCTGATCTGCGGACTGCTGCAGAGGGATCCCACGAAGCGACTGGGCTACTACTCCGCCGATGAAATCAAGAACCATCCCTGGTTCAAGGACATCGACTGGGATAAGCTGTATCGAAAGGAAATCGAACCACCCTATCGACCTTCTGTGAAGGACGAAATGTCCACCGAACAAATCGATCCAGAGTTCACTAGTGTCGTGCCTGCTGTAACACCAACCCCTGTAAATGCTGTATTGACAGATCAGTCGGCTTTCCAGAATTTCTCGTATGCTGAAGGAAATTTGCATTGATAGCTTTTGCTTTGTGTGTTTGTTGCGAAACACTGATTCGTTCCGAACTCTGTTCGATCGCTTTCAGCTCGTAAATCGCCCTTCTGTTCAAGTCGTGTGAAATCACATTTCGAACAAACACAACAATCACGACGGGGATACGGGCGACGTTCATATCGATTCGAAGGCCTACCTCTATTGTAACGACGGCCGCGAGAATAGGAACGAGAGCGTCTCATGTAGCGACCATGATAGCGACGATACCCACTTCGACTTCTAGAACGACTACGACGCGAGTTGTAGATCCGTCTCATCTCTTCGGAGCTCTTTCGGTTGTTCTTGGCGATCGACACGGTCACGAGGCTACCACAAACATTCTGGTGGTCCAGATGATTAATGGCCTCCTCAGCGTCGCTCTTGTTTTCAAACTCAATAAAAGCGAAGCCTCTCTGCTGACTACAATGAACAATTACAGAAAGAGTCACTGAGTATAGTAATCGCGAGGAATGTGGACATCAACCACACGGCCATATGCAGAAAAAGTACGGTCAACCTCAGAGCGACTAGTGATCAACGACAGAATAAGAAGATACTCCACATGTCCACGGAAGCCTCGAACGATAAGCGAACAGTGGTCTCTAGACCTAACCATAACGATACCTCCAGTACGGATTCGTTCCATAACGCTCTACCCCACTACGATGCCCGTCCTCACGGCTGGGAGTTCTGGCTCGTTCGTGTGACTGGGAGCCCTCGTGCGAGCTGTTGGCTGAGCCAGAACGCGAACGGGCTGGAGGAGAAGACTGGGGCTTAGACGGAGACCTTGAGTCCTTCGGGGCAGAGGAAACCTCTTTCTGAACCGACTGAGATCTAGAAACACTGCGAGATCTGGATGGACTTTCCGATTTCCTAGATATCTCGGTATCGGTTTTCTGGACAACCTCTACACGATAAGGCATCAGAATTATTCATATTACGAGAGAAGAACTCCTTTTCCATTCTAATAGAGTTTATATAAAACCATTGATGGCAGAAAAAGACGTGATTTCCATTCACGTTCAAGAAACGAGTTTGAAGAAAATAATTATGCTCTTTAGTCAAGTGAGACCTATGTAATGTGCGCTAACACGGACTAACAAAAGTTCTTGATATCGAATGACTGATTTTTCCTTTCTTTCCACCTTGGCTCTATCTTTGCCTCCTATACACAGCTCCAATAAAAAAGGCTCCATTGCCAATTCATTGCCAATAACCGCAATTCTCGGTTATCCAGGTCTATTAGAATACTCGCTTATTTGAAAGACTTTTTGCAATTATGCTGTCACAGTACTCTTTGCTATTCCTCTAGTGCTTATTGCTGTAGATTTGCGTCGAAATCTGCGAGACTTGCAAATGTTAACACACTTCGTTGCTTTTCCACTTTTGGCCCGACAGGTTTGGTTTCCATCTGTTCCTAAAGTGATAGCTCCAAGATTTGATGGGAAAAAGATTGATCCTCATACGCCTTGGAGCAAGAGTATTACTTTCTATTTGTATTGACTCTAAGTCTTGGAACGATCGTGTCAGTATCTCTTCCTTACTGACATGTTCCGTGGTCTCTGGGCCTCAGTGATCAGTATGTGCAGAGAAAAGCTCACCGTAAACTTCCCTCATGAAAAAGTTACGATTTCTCCTCGAATGCGAGGTGAACATTGTTTAAGACGTTACGCTTCTGGAGAAGAGAGGTACAAGGTTGTATTGTTTCTTGATTGTAGGTGCATTGCTTGTAGATTGTGCGAAGCGATCTGTCCTGCTCAGGTGATCAACATTGAGTCTGTGAGTTCACATCTCTTTCTCTAACCTAGGAAATGCGTCCTGACGGCCTTCGCCGCACAACTCGCTATGACATTGATCTGTCTCGTTGCATCTTCTGTGGTTACTGTCAAGAGGCCTGTCCAGTGGATGCTATTGTGGAGAATCCTCTGCTTGAGTTTGCTAAGGAGAGTCGTGAGGAGTTGATGTACGACAAAGCGAAGCTGCTCCACAATGGTGATATGTGGGAGCCAATTTTGGCAACAAATATTGCAACTGATATCATGTACCGATAAAAAGTAAATCTAGTGCTGTTTACATCAAACACGTCATCCTAAGCTTGGAGGGACAACAATGTACTCCTCATCGCTAGCTTCTTCTTTCAAACATGGAAAATTATCCTCTTCCACTATATACTTCACAAGGTCCAGTACGAAGCGCAAATCTGAGTCATTACAAATTACTAGATCAAAAGTAGACTTATAAACCTCCATTCGCTCTTCCACTCTAATCATAAACCACTGTACATGTCCCTACCTGTCGTTTAAAAGACCTACAGAGATCTGATTTTGGAAGGCAACACCGTCTGACATATGGATATCTCCAAGGTTATCACCGATCAGGATAATATTGTCACGGCTTCGCTGACGGTTTGCATATGAACGTCTGTACATGTTTTTATTTGTGGAGTTAATTGTCTCCCCTTCGAAACCCACCAGCTTGTCATTCTCGTCAAAGATCATCTTGTTCGAAACAATCTCGACCGAGTATTCCTTTCCCACGGGAATATGACACTTCTGGCGCATCACTTCCTAACATTAACAAGCAACAACAGACTCTACTGCCAACACATCGCCGATACCCGCTGAGAAGAGTAGGAAAGGGACCTTGTTTTCACGACAATAATTGATGAGTTCGATCGAATCATCACGGATCCGAATATCGCTCTGCGCTACAGCATTTACGATATCAGACTTCTTCAACCCGATTTTAATTAACAATTCGTGAGCCTTTGACCACCACTCATGCATCTTCTCACTCTTCACCACAGGGTCTATGCTATATCTGATATGAAAGAACGAATCCTACGTTGGATCGATTTCGATAGGATAGTAGTGCAACTGAAGTTCTCTCGTTGCTTTGTGGTACTCCTCTGGAAACAGACCGCACTGTTCTAGGATACCATGACAAGAAGGATTTCGTTGAGTGCCTTCCTTATAGAAGGTGGACAAAGTATAATCAAAATCTGATATAACCTATGACTCACTCAAGAAATCGATAAATACTTGAAGGAAATTCTTGCCATCTTTTTTCATCTGAATAAGCTTCTTCCAAAAGCTTTCTTTGTTTGAAATGATGATATCACTGTTCAGAGGAAGTTTAAATTGTTGCATCGCAATCAAATAAACAAAAGAAAAGTGAGAAACCTTTTTTCCGTTTCGAATATTCTCTTATCCAAATTGCCTTTTGAATGACTTCTTATTTTGAAGACTCGGGAAAGAGGTGCATTGAATCAGCAATTGAGGACATCTTATCTAGGTGCAAAGATGGCACAGATGAACGCGCTTTACTGAAGGATCTTATTTCAACAGCACATCTTCTCATTCATAAACGTAATATCCAGTATCGGTTGTTCTGTTACTCAAACCTAGGAAAAAGCTGCTTTCAAACTGTAGTGTTATTTCGTATGATCTATTTTGTGATGAAAACCAAAAAGCCCTCGAAATCATGAAAATAGTGTCCGCTTCTGTTCGTGTTGCAAAATTGTCAAGTATCAACCTGTCGGATTTCTTCTCGGTCGAAGTCAGTATTGCTTTCACGTCTCCAAATGGATCTGATGTGTACGTCAGTATTAGCTTCCTGCGCCATCTTGATGTTCTGTTTTCTCCCTTTCTGTCCTTTGATGAATAGGAGGACAAATGGGAAGTGGAATGTAGTGGACTACAGCATCTACTGTGGCCAAGACTGGGACAGTATGGGTAAGTGTTCCCGCCATTTCAAACCTAGTTACGTTATTGAAACTGTCGTTTGCTCACAAGGGAGTCGACGAACCCTCGGGTTATTACGGCTTTGAGTCTACTGTTGAAAGTGAGATCGAGGAGCCGGAAATCAATGAGCCAAGTGATGACTTGCCGATCACCGCCGACTTCAGCGACGGTTATTCAGTGAACGAGGACAACGAGATGAGCGAGGAGTCCTCCGAATCCAGCGTGGAACCGAAAGATCTTCCTGAAGAGGAACTCATCGAATTCTCGCTGAACAGCGACGCGCTCCAGGAGCTAAGTCTTCTTCTGAACCCGGCGATGCCTCCCGATGTGCTGCTGATGTATATTGTCTCTCTTGAGTTCATATCCTTTGTCGTCTGCAGAGAGTCCTTCACCGAACTGGGAAACGTCGTGGAATATTGATGAACGGTTTTATGACTTGATGGTAGACCGTCCCATTATTGTAAATGATAACAATTCATTGTCTGTTTGTTTGACTGAACAGGATGGGATAATAGCAAGTTTTGTGGATGCAATCAGAGTTTCGGTAGACCGACAAAGAATCGAGCTTCTCCCCATCGGTATATAACATATATCGCGAAACGTGCACATCTAAGAAAATACAACGATTTCCACTTTATCAAGTGATCCAAAAATTTCGCATCTGCAAAGGTCCTCCATTTCGTATTCATCTACGATTCTTATCGGACTATCACTCTCCAATGAAGTTCTTAAGCATAGTAACTGTTTCTCTCCTTTTGGTTCTCGTTTCATCGGTAAGTTTCTTGGAGTTGAGTTTTTGTTCTTTTGTTTTTCCCTAACCTATTTTAGAATGTCCTTGTATCTTTCGATAGCAACTCCGATCTCATCAAGCCTTCGGTTGAGGAGAGTTGGTATTGTCGCGCTGCTTCGTTTCCCCAATACTTGGATAGTCTAATGACCGGTGCTACTTTTCCAGATGGCTGTAGTACTCCTGCTGTGGACATTTTCTCTGATATTGATGTGATTTACATTGAGGAGCAAGATGAATCTGTTTGTATGAGTCAGCTTTTGACTTTAGTGTAGGGGACGGGATCGTAGACATGAACATCACTGACATCGACTCTCTACTGTTTTCCATGACTGCCTATGGAAAGCGATCGACTCCTGTGGAGAAGATCTGCTACAGCGAGGATATGAAGTACTGTCCAACGGGTTTTCTGGTTACCGACGTAGTAGCTGTGTTCCACGTGAATGATAGAACGTCACTGAGATCGAGGTTGAAAACAAGACCGTCATCTATCGGCCTCTGCACTCTAACTCTACCATGATCGAAGAGATCTATGAGGCGAGTGAGGACAAAAAGGTTCTTGTTCTCTATGTTCTTTCTGATAATGGTTTGAATGTGCGGTTGGTCTGAGGCATAGGAGAGGTTCTTACCGAGAGTGCCATCGTGGATCGCAACATTGTGTTCGTAGTTGTGATCGTCTTAGTTCTTCTTGGCGCTGCTACTGTTTACGCAGTTGCAACAATCGATTATGGTGAAGATACTGCTGGACTGTATTCCAAATATAAGCAGGACAAATCCCAGTAGTTTTGTTTGGGGTGTTTGTAAGAAACACGTTGTTATAGTACATATCTAAATGCCTGATGAGTCTCCTTCAAACTCTGAAACTAAGTGGTAATTGCTGTTGTTTAGCATTGATTGCGATTCGTTCAAATCAAATCCTATCTCCGTATCCTCCTCGCGCATCTGCATGATTGGAGCATACATATCATATTCGTCCGCTGTCTCTTTCCTCAGATCGCCCGAAAAGTCGTTCCTTTTGCCCTTCGCTCCCTTGCTTTCCAGTTCGTTCTCATCCTCCACTACATGTCAATCACTCCCTTTTTCTACCCTCGATTGTAGAGTCAAGCGAGCAGGGATAGAACCACGATGGGATGGGGCGATGCAGGCGCTTCAGTCGTCGCTGGATCAAGAACATCTATTACTCATCCACACCCCATGCACACACTGTCAATTCGGAAAGAAGTCCCAGCACTCCGATGCCCAGCAGACTCGCTGCGATCACCCGATCTTCCTCGACGGACTTTCCGAAGCAGAGCGCTGCTTCTCTGGATGAGGAGCTGCATCCCCTGGTGATCGCCGCAGCTACGATGAAGGGATCCTGGTAGTGTCGAAGAGTCACCGACACTGCAGAAGGCGGAGTCGATGTGTAGAAATAAGGGAGCCAAGAAGAGTCGTTGTGGAACTGATAGAAGTTCTCACTGTTGGAAGGCTCGCAGCCGAAGCTGGCATCTTCCGGAAGCCAAGAAGCATATCTGGAGTGGAGAGAGCGAAGAACACCTACGGAGGCATGTCGATGCTCCACGAATCGGTGTTGTTGTTGCGGTGAATGCGCAGACAGACGCCAGACAGATACATCTGCACAACGCACACCTTCTTCTCATCCTTCCACACGCCGCTGTACCTCTCGCAGGCTTCGGTGCAGGCCGCACTACATGACACATGCAACTCACCCCCACCTGTTTCCCCCACTGCAGTTGATTTCCATCTTGTTCAAGTAGGCGGTACTACTGTATCCCAAGGTCTCTTCGAACAGTACCGATCTGTCCTGAGCAACGATCTTAAAAGAAAAGTCTTCCTTCTCAACCGCCGGCACCGACAAGGAGTAGTAGTTCACCGTACTATTCTTACATTTTGGATCTGATAGTTTATTACAACTATCACGGTATGGATAGTACTCTCCAAATCCTTCCGACACTAAATTGAATTCAGATGACGCATTATTGTGAAAAAGAGAAAAAGACATATTTCTTAGTTCAACTAACCCACTACGCTCCCATTCCTCGACTTTTGAGTTGTAACTATTGAAAAACACACATATCAAACACAGTACGTTTTTATCATCTCAACTCTAGTGTTTTTGATAAAAAGCATGCACAACCCAGCAACACCGCTAATATACGCCACAATACGAAGAAGCAGTAACAAGGATGCAATCCGAGTATTACAGCTACGTGACTTCCTTCTCATAACAGAAATTGAGTGAGAAATAACCGCGTTTATTCCAAAAAACACACAAACCCTTAAAACCAAAAGTATAAACATACCAAAATACAAAAAGAGACGTCACTGAAGAGCTCAGGAGATTTACAGCATTTCCAGAGCAAAGCATATGCCCAGAGACAAGACCACAGGTAGATGGAGAATGTCCACAAACTCGCTTCTTCTCCCTCTTTGCAATACTGCAACAATCAGGAAGTAGGCTCGAATGCGAGAGAATACGCTTCTTGGAAGCACACCACCAGCTCTCCTCCAAAAGACTCCCCAGCAAAGAGTCAACAAACGTACCGAAAATACTTGAAAACAAACAGATGGAAAGGATTTCGATCACAGGCAGCTTGATATAAGCCAAACATAAGATTTACAGACGGCGAAGAAGGCTGGATGAGATAGTAGAGGACGGACATGGACAACCCAGCAAGGATTGCAGCACTCAAACCCAGAAGACTAATCCCACCATTTGTACCCGCAGGAACCGGCTTCCAGGGGAGAAGAAGAAGGTATGGAGTGGAAGAAACAATTCCCACCTCACTTCCCCAGGTGTCGGCACTGCATTCACAGTAGTAAGACAACACTGTGGGAAGCAACAGCAAATCAAAGAAATGAATAGAAACAAAAAAACATACTTTCCTGAAAATGAAGTCGAGATGCAGGAATCTGAATTAGACGAAGTCGTGCAAGAGTTATATACAAACATATGATCGTGGGGATTAAACTATTTGCAATCACTTGCTGAGACTTGCGTTCACCACCATAGTGATAATCGTCCTCCTTCTGCTTTTTGATGTTAGACCACAGTTTCGTAAGTTTTGTGCTATACAAGACAAACGACAAACACCCAACCTTGTTCCAAAAAAGAAAAGAAGCAGTACAGCATAACGCCATCCAGCTATGATATGAAGACATCCAACAACAATTGCTGTAATGGCACCACCATATGATAGAGAATGATTCTTATATGCTTTATATGCCACAAACAGCACAACAGCGATTCCAACAAGGTGTAGCAGCATTGTTGCAAAGTAATTATGAACTTAAGCACAGAAGTAATGTTTTCCTCGCCTTTTGAATGCAATTTTTACAACAGAGTATGAATCTCATTGACTAGTGCAGTTTTTCTCAGAATGAGAATTATAGCTGAAAATAAACAGACTATGAAATAGTAGCAATATGTACAAGCAAATGTGAGTGATTTTTAGTTCTATCACAAAGTGCCCATTCTTTGGAAAGAGCAATAGAAACTGATCGAATGCATTGGATAACACATATTGTATAGAGACATACTCTGTCTGCCTACATGAGCGGCAATAGGAGTACGCAATAATGTAAACTCACGAAATAAGATGCAACAATCCACTAATTCAAAAAGATTGATCAAATTGTCTTTCCGCTCAAGATGAGACACTTACCCGAGGATTATGGACAGGCTGATGAATACACAAAATAAACCCTTGTCCCCTACTAGATTCCAATTTAAACAGCTTTGTTTGAGTCATTTTTTGTTTTTCTGTGGGCATTCTCTATGAATACCTCTTCATTTATCAAATCCAGCGTTACCTCTGCAGGTAATCGTCAGCTCGCTCTCATTCTGGATCAGAAGCTTTGCTTCATTCTTAAGGTTGGTCTCTTTTTCTTTTCTCTATTTCAAGGAGGCGAAATTGATAATGAAGCACTGTAGGCGAAATAAACTCACGGTGGCAGATATCGAGCGGGTCTTTCGTTTATACCACTTAGATGTGTGACTTCTGGTTAGGTCATCATATAGAAACTATTGGATCAGAATACTGGTAAGCCTGGTGTTTTGAAATCATGTCTCTCTCTCCAGAATCAGGGGGGCGAGAAAGATGAGATCATTCCGGTTTCCGATATACTGGAGTCCGATATTCCTGATTTACCTTTGGAAACAACATTTACGATAGATTGGCTTGCGATAAATGGAAAACAAATCAACTTCATAAAAGATTGTACAGGCTATTCTTCTTGCTTACCGCTAGTTGACGAAGACGATGATAACACGGAGAGGCCTCCAGACATTCAGCTGCTCAGCCAGTCGATCCACCTGCTCTCGTTCGAGTGCGAGTTATATCTCAAAAACATCAAGGACCGCATGTACATAGTCGATGGGAAGAACACCGAGATCTTCCACCAGCTGCAGATCGACGACGGTCTGAAGCAGATCTGTCCCTATCTGGTTCATTGGATTCAGTCGAAAGTAGTCCCAATTGTTATCTCGAAATAAGGTCCAAATGATAATGAAGCGAAAGCCCGGCGACATGCTTTCGTACCTCGAGTACATCATCCAGGTGATCCACAGTCTGCTGATGAACCGTCACCTGCACATAGTGAGCTACGTGTTGCCCCTCTCCCTCCTGAACTCTAGCTGCACATCCTCGTTCCCTGCGTTCTCACGTGCTGCGTGGGCAAGACCCTCAGCTCCTCGAGTGCCGACGACCACTGGGAGCTGCGCATCCGAGCAGCGATCGTCCTCGCGGAGATCAATCGACAGTAGGGGTGGTGGGAAGACGCTCCGTAGATACAGCTCGTCGTATCCGAACCTGCAGAAGCAGATCCTCATCACGCTCAACAAGGTGCTCCACAACCCCAAGGCCACGCTTCCCAGTGTGTTCGGAGTGATCGAAGGTCGGGATTCCAGTCGCTTCTCATGTAGCCATCACGCGCATGGGGGAGGGAATGGTCCAGAGAGTGCTGCTGCCGCTGGCTTCGGACATGGCGGAGAACATGAACTGCATACTCGAGAAGACGCACTCTGCGGCCGCGGAGGTGCAGGTGCATCGATGCATGCACGCACTCATCGTAGTGCAGCACGCTCCTATGAAGTGTAGGAGGCCATGGGAGTCCTCGCGCAGAGTGTGCAGCGCAAGCTGGAGGTGAGTCAAGGATGCGACTCTGTCCTGCTTGAAGTGGAGGAAACGATGAAGAGGCTGCCTTATCCGAGGGATATGCTGTTTTCAGAAGCTATTCTACCCCTCTGTTATCGCCATAATGAAAACAAATGGGATATCTGTGATTATGTCATCTAATTTCTGTGGTTTGTTAGAAAAAGGAATATCATGGCTATTCGTCAAATGCTGATGCTTGAGCTCTCGGACATTGTCGGTCCAGAGAATGTAGATGATATGACAAAGTATGAATTGTTAGGATATGCGATTGTAGTTACATTCTTTCCTTTCAAGATGTAAATGATATTAGATCTGCTCTGAAAGACATTATCGGGAACGAAACTGTTGCAAATAGCATCGCTACTGAAATTCTCAAATCACGAGGCCAAGTACATTCTGTGGTGTTGTTTACTTATATTATAGATCGACACAGAGGAAGAGAGGACAACAGCGCTCAAACCAAAGAGGGAGCAAGAAGGTAAAGAAAAAACAAAGGAAAATGAGTTGGTACTATTTACTCTCTTTCTCTGATTCAATAGCCACAGACAGTCCAGCCAAGTCTTCCATCTCAGAGTTCGGAAATTCCTAAAAAGCAAGGCTCGCAGTCCAAATCAAAGAAAAGTGACGACATAAAGCCATTTTCGTCGGCAGTCAAATCTGATGTCATTCGTCTGAATTCCGAGTCAGAATCATCTTTAGCAAAGGCGAAATGCAGATGTATGGGAACGATTCACCCTGTTCTTTTCAACTGCACGGAGTGTGGTAACATCATTTGCAAAGAGGAAGAGCTTGAGGTTTGCACATATTGTGGAGCGTTCAGCAAACACTATCGCTCAACTCGCGGTGCTGTCATGGACGAATCTCTGCGAAAAGCCATAGAAAATAAGGTATTTGTATTTTTCGTTCAGCCAATAGAATCGCTTGTTGCAATACGACCGAGAAAACGCCGCCAGATCGCAGGTGTACGACGACCAGCAGGACTACTTCGACTTAAATGACCACTGGTCTGGAAAGAAGGTCGCACCTGATGCATACAAGACTGTTTACGAGCAGCGCTCCCAAGTACGAGAGAATGGAGGAAATCAGTTCTAGCAACCGATCGCGATTTCGTTTGACTTTGCAGGACGTCGATTGGTGGTCGATGAGCGACGAGGTGCTTCTAATGAACGAGACTGACTTCTAGTGTCGCAACCGAAGAAACAGGTTGTGGAGACTGTGGAAGAGCCTGCAAAGAACACGTCGGGCTACTATCTTGCTCCTGCGAGCGATGGAAAAATGCCGCAGCCTCAGAAAGGTCACGTGATTTCGAATGAACATGTCTACCACAACAACACGTTGGAGGGAAAGGCGAACGAGGTCTACGAGGTAGTGGCGTTCAACCGGGATGATGACTAGTCAATTACCAAAAGGTTACAACGAGGATTGAAACTGAGTGAGGTGCGAGTGAGAGATGGCGTGAAGAACATGCACATTTCAAAGAACTGGAAGAAGGATGATCTCGATTTGTTGTAGAGAACGTTTTCATCTCAATCATTTGAGAACAGGCTCACCTTGTAATCTTTAGTGTTTGTTAGAAAATAATTCACAAGCGCATAGTTTCCAAAATCACATCCATGTTCCACACAACAATTCGACCATCCAACCCACAAGTCGAGATCTTTGTGACCACATTTCCTGTCTTCT
>JZRO01000097.1:0-21426 GCA_000963465.1 Blastocystis sp. subtype 9
ATGCTCAGCATCTTTCTGGAAAAGAAAGTCGTATTTAAGTATGTGTTGCTTCTTGTTTGCTAGAATAAACATCATAACAGTATTCAGGATGATTGTCCAAAAACAGTTGGACACGATCCGCAGATTCTTTTGCCATAAGAGCAAAAGCTTTTCTTTCAAAAAGATAGCTGCTCACATGAGACCCTTCAAGCCACAGCATCTATTCCTGAAGATTTGTCTCAACTGCTACTTCGCTTCCTTTCCAGCGCTTGTTTAATTCTTTCATTTGTGCTTCGACCAATTCGAAGGGAACATATCGATCTTGCCTCGCTGTTGCCTACTCACAATAGAGAGCGAATTCCTACGAAAATTGCTGCCTCAGGGACTAAAGGTACATCAAAATTATCGATATTTGTAATTCCTAAAAAACGGCCCATAAGTTCATGTGCTTTATCCATTTTCCGTTTCTACCCTTAGAGCCACAGCGAATCAATACGTCAACATCAAAATATCGGTTCTTGAGCCGATCAGCAAGATTGTAGTAATGAGCGTCCTTGTCCAGGCGTTTCCAAGGGATCAGATTAGCCATGAGTCCCTATCCATCAATACTTGTTCACACATCAACTGATGTAAACACAGGAACTGCTGAAGGAGGTCCCACCAAAGAGGCCGTTCCAACAGGGAAGGGGGTAAGCGCTGCGACCATAGCAGCGTGCAATCCGCCCATACTCACACCTCCCACGACCAGAGGCCCCATTCCCTGGTCTCGGAAATAACGCAGCAGCGAACGGGACTACGGGAAAGGAACGCAGAGCAACTACCTCTTCGATCGTCGCAGCGCCTAGCAAAGGAAGGTCAGACACATGTCGCAGTTTACATCCGTTCTGCTTTTTGGGCTTCCGTAATCCATAAAACGGGCCCTCCAAGATCTAGTTAGGAACATAACAGCAAAACAACAATCGACGCAACACCCAATCGCGCTAAGGGAAGACAGACACCGTCATATCTTCTTCCAAACCCCTTTTCCCCAGTCCCTGGAAGCACGAGAACCATTGGCTTATGCTTGGGCTCATGTCTTCCCCAGGACAGAGGCTTCACTATTCGGATGTATGCGTATTCACTTTCTATAGGCAGGTAATCATGAAAACGTGAAGTTGTTTTAAATTGGCCATCCTGAATAATCACTTGATCCTCCTCGTTAATTTCTGGTGCAATCAAGTGTATCTTCGTTATGACCACAAAAAAGGTGCTACATCAACAGAAGGTGGCAGAATATTGTTTGCAGTCTCCATCTTTAAGACTTGAAGTCCTTCATCGAGGCGATCGATTAGGTCGATGTCTCCCCTAAGAAATAAGCGTATAATAGTCAAGAGCATGCCAGCCAGCAGTAAAGAAACCAGACCAAGGATTTCGCAGTCTGCAAAGCACTGTATCGATGTATTTATAGTGTTCATTCTTTGTTAGCCTTCCCAAGCTACATCATCACATCAATACTGTATCAAAACAATTTTACGGCAGGATTTAGTTTCTCAAGGAATGAATACATTTTGTAATGATTCAAACCCTACTCAACATATAGTTAAGAGAAAATGAGTTTCTAAAAAACAGCGCAAGTATCGAAATATGGATGAGAAAACTACCAGAGTGCATTGCCGAGGTGACTGTAATAGAAGAAGCGACATTCCAGCCAGTAAATTCCATTCACAATTTTCAATTCTCTGCACTTTCCTCCAGCCAATCCTATCGTTTATCGAACTACTTTCCAGCAGTAGTCGTTGGAGCAATCCCAGTGAACACTAGAAAGACATGAGTAGTTTGTGGTACATCCTCAGGAAAGAGCTGACACCCTATGTTTATCCCACAAATGCCATTACCCTAACCCTAACCCAGGAACAAATCCAAATCCTTGTAGCGAGTAGAGTTAGAGGAAGTTTATTTATCACGCATCAAGAGTTGTAAACGAGATACAATCAGTGACGAACTGAATCCATTTTTCATCAGCTCTCGAATAGAAAACACAACAGAAATGCGTTCCAATTCGAAAATCCTTCTATAGTTTGTAGTTAATCTCCCATTTCCACTTGGACTCAGTTATTCCGCTCGTTCTCACCTCCGGTTATCTACTGGAATCAACAGATTGATTTGATATAGAAACTGCTGTGAGACAGCCACAACAGTACTCTCATGTCAAGATGGTGAATCGTTGCATCACAGAAATATGAATAGAAAAAATCCTATGGACCAGAGCATGAATGAACAAATTCTAGTTTCTACACGACAACCAGAGAGCAGAAAGATATAGATAACAGGTAGAGCATCTATAGGAGACATCCATTTCTCTAACCCACTACTATCACTTCCATTAGAATAGCAGTCACTAATATACCATAGCATGTGCATGAGTAATAGCAACTCAAGACTAGAGAGAAGATTATCACCCATAGGACAATCTCAAGTAGTGCACAGATATCAAGAGCGATTATCTGATAAAGTGTGTTGGTATTTCAGGTAACAAGAGTCCATCTCTGTAAATGAAAGTTCTCATCTGATTGTCATCATCGTAGAGATAGTACCTCAACAAAGAAAAGTGGTTACGACTCCGTTACTATATTGATTCCTTGATCTTTGGTGTCTTGGGCTATTAAAGTAACAAAAACACGTCAGTATCACTTCATGTGAATTCGAGTATTAATATTATCCTGAATCCATATCGAAAGCTGAGTGTGTTGAAACGCAACGTATTACTTAAATCATAAACCTTATTGAATAATTTAGCACTCCAAGAGAGTCAATAGAATACAAAGAATGAGATTTCCATCTATCTCAGTAAACAAAGAAAAGAGTTCACAAACTTCAATATTGTTTTGCCTGTACTAAACTCTAGTTTCATAGCAAGATAAGTATAGGTCATTTGGTTGGGAATATGCTTCGCTGGTTTGTTTGACAGAGTTAACATTACATTGCAGAATAAGTATAAATGAGTATTGTTGTAGAAGAAATATGCTGTATGGATATCAAAGGAAGAGGGAAAGGAAAAGAAAATGGAGTAGAAACGTACTCACACTCGAATCTAATAAGACTAGGCTTGTCGCTGAGATTCGGATTATGGACGAAACAAATGAAATTGGTTTCAAGGGTAGGAATATGAACAATAAATGATTGTTAGATGAAGTGGAACTAAAAGTATGTATCCTATAGATGCTATATTCTAGAAATGGGTAGAAATTGCAAAGGAAATACAAGGATAGTAGTTTTAAGATGAATGTTTGTTTTCGATATGGAAGGTGAGAACATGTTATCCATTGTCTGAGTAACTCGATCTTATTCGAGGATAAGAGATATCACACAGTTCTATCATATTGTTCTTGTTGATATGGAGTCTAGTTTAGAACCTGAACTAGCAGCATTTCTAAAAGATAATCCAGACTTTGAACTGAATAGCAATGGGAGAATTCATTGCAAACTCACAAACCATGATATCATTGCGAAAATGTCGGAGGTGGAGAAGTACCTCAAAACAAAAAAGTATTTGCATGCGAAGAATTGGTATCTCTCGAGTTGATGTTTTTAGTCGTAGGTACAATTATGACTATTCTAAGTACGAGCCGTATATTGTCCCTCATAAGAGTGATCCAAAGAAGCTTTTCTGTATTGTTACTATGACTTCTTTGAACAAAGTACTCTTGTATATCTGTGATTATATAGATTCCGGAAGTTGTCGAACGTGTAGTGAATTCAAAAAAGTTTAAGCGTCTGTGTGAGCAGTATAACCAACGAAAGGAAGAAAAAGAACGGCGCGAGGCTGTAGGTGCACACATAGTTAATAATATGCTAGAAAAAGAAGGAGAGGATGGAAGAGAGAAGGAAAGCGATCGAGAATGGTGAAGAAGAAGAGCTGAATATTGTAGATGAAGTAGCTGTACTTTATCATTTAGGATGAAATGCTCGGAGTTGTTAGTAGTGAATATGAAGAAGAGGATGGGAGCCAGGAGTCTGGTGATAATAGTGATTTAGAAGAAATCGACTCGGAGGAAGGAATCGATTCAGAAGAAGAAATTGATTCAGATGAGGATAGTGACTCAGAGGAAATAATAATATCAAAAACAGCTCCTTCAAAGAAACGGAATATGAATCACCTCCCTTCCCCCTCCAAAAAAGTAAGTATCTCTTTGACGCACACTTAATACTCTCATTGCTTAAGACTAGCGAGAGTTGTTTTGTGCCATATGAACTGGTTTTTGATACGGAGAATAACAGAATTGTTATTTTCACACTAGAATATCGTACATTACCTTATATAGAGTCGTACTGCAAAGAAGAATGAATGCATTGTTTGTTTCATACAGTTCAAACATTTTCACAGTAATCTGAACAAACATCCCTATAATTTGACATCTTTTCCCACTGCTTCCGATATATTCTTGTATCCATCCTTCTGCAGCAATTCCACCAACTCTTTCTTTATTCGGGGAACTAATCCCATTCCTTGGTATACCAGTGCCGAATATACCTCTACTACAGATGCTCCAGCCTTAATCTTCTCATAAGCATCTTTTCCACTTGCTATCCCTCCTACCCCAATGATAGGAACTTTTCCTTGTGTCAACTTATACATTTCACGGATAGTTTCGGTACTCTTCTCACGCAATGGTTCTCCACTCAGACCTCCCTTTTCATTCTTAAATTCACTCTTCAGAGTGGCGGGACGAGACACGGTTGTATTGCTGATCACCATCCCATCGACACCGTACTCCAATACCAACTGAGCGATCTGTTTTGAATATTAAGACGCCACTATGAAGGACTGTGGATATGTCTTTCCTCTGGGAGCAAGTCAGGCGACAGCTTCACAAGAAGAGGAGGATGAGAGGGGAGCGCATTGAGCACCTTGTAAATCTATGTTAGAAACCACAACGAGCAGTACGCGATCCAGCATTTCGCGTAGACGACTCTCTTGTTGCAGAGCCGTGGTTCCCACCTGGTTTGGACACGAAATGTTCAAAACCATGAAATCGCTGTAGGGACCACAGTTACGAATACCCAGTAAATAGTCCTCCACAGGGTCTTCTGTGCCCTTGTTATCTGCTAGATTCACTCCTATCAGTCCGGTTCGGTGACGTTGCTGCTGCATGTACGCTTTCTGCAACCGAGGGACAATGACAGAGTGACCCTCACTGTTGAGTCCAAAACGATTTATGATCGCTCTGTCTTCGTAGAGACGGAACATACGAGGAGACGGATTACCTGGCTGCGCTTTGGGAGTAATCCCTCCAACTTCGAGAAAGGACAAACCACTCTTAAAAATCTCGTTGATCGCTTCTGCTTGCTTGTCGAAACCAGCGGCAAGACCCACACAGTGAGGAAAGTCGAGTCCAAACACAGTGGTTTGTAATTCAGGATAACAGTTGCGGTCTACAGGAGCTACTTCATGAGAAATGACAAATATGATACCTAAATGATATTTTTCCAAGAGGACACCAGCATGATGAGCAGTTTCAGAATCTAGACGTCTCACCAAAGGCATTGCTGTATCGGCAGCCCACCAGTATAGCTTTGACGATCGAATCGAGTCCCAACTATACCATAGAGCACATCCACCTACACCCGTTGCTAAAACAAATTTTAACTAAATAATCAAATGACGGAAATAAAATAAACAAGACTATATGACTTTTTGTTGGTTGATGTAGAGAAACATCTTCTAGATAAGTCTCTAATCGTCAGCACAGTGAAGAGATGAATACGAAGTAACCCTAGGAAGTCGCGAAAGCATTACGAGCAATGCAGAGTAATTGTGAACTGAAAAAGTTCCAAGTCGTTTGAATCGATGTGCTCATCCTGCTGTTGACTGTGGAATGTGAAGAAGGTGTAATGACAACGTTGCTGTAAAATATCCTCTCTTTCTTCATTTCTACTGAATAGAGTGATTGGAAGACGGAGTGTGACTATCACTGTTGAAAGAAGAAAGGGGTTAAGTATTTTCAAGTAAAATTACATATATAAATGCAATATCAAGGGGTATTCTTTTCTATTTCTATACCAGAAAGATTGTAATTTCATCAGTATTGTTGATAAATGGTAAGTGTGTGATAACTGTGACAGAAACTGAAAAATAACTCTTGTTATATTTGGGAATTTGGTGTTTATCGTTTGTGTAGCCCAAGGAGATCAAAGACGTTCGTGATTTTATCACTACTGCTAGGAGAAAGGATGCTTCTTGTAGTTTTTATATTTACTTCGTTTATGCTTAGTGATCAAGATCAAGAAGAATCCTTCTGGGGAGACGAAATTTAAAGTGCGATGCAGCAAGGTAGACAGTGATTAACCATCAGTCTAATGTGTAGTACTTGTATACTCTTGTCGTAAAAGATTCTGCTAAGGCAGATAAGCTGATCAAAACTCTTCCTCCTGGTAGGTCGTTTCGTCACTCTATGAAGTTTAGGTATTAAGCTGGAGAAGATCGATAATTGATATACGAGGACAGTGCAGCATTGAATTACGATCTTATTTGAATGTACTTGTTTGAATCACTTTTCTGAAATTGGAAGTAGTTTCGAAACTGGGTACGTTTGCTTATGCTCATTGAAGGTATAACTTGATTGTGTGATGTAGGTTGTCTGCATATGGTTTGGCTCTGCTGATGAGCTTTCGATTTCTTTTGACAGTTTTGTATACAAAATAGGTGAAGTAGTCTCTAGTCTTGAATACTTTAAGCTGTAACGTCTCACATTAATAAGTTGTATGATTATTTCAAACTTAGAGAGGATACCGAGAACTACCTTTTTCAGAAGGAGCTTTTATGTTGCAATGGAACTATAATATTGTGTCCAGACAAGCTGCTATTTTTCTGTAGTATAGAAACAGTCTATTTCACAGAAATTCTGTCAGGAAACATGATTAACTCATATTCTATTGGTTTACTCACTCTACACTTCTATTTACAGATTGCGCTACCAATCATTGTGACTGGATCCACACAACGTATTCCAACAAACAGTTCACATCTGTGTAAATAAATCGCAGTTATATGCATCACGCAAAGTACCGATTTTAATGAGAGGCGAGGAATCAATCGAGTCAAAAAAGCAATAGCCTAGACCTCAAGTCCTTTCCATTCGCGTACTAACAATATGAAAAGTGGGACAATAGATCAGCCACTGCCACGTAGCACTCCACTCTTTCGAGTTGTCCACGATAAGCAGCGGACGTTCCGTGGGAAAAATACCATTCAAGTCGATCTCCTGCAGCACGGAAGAGAGAAGAGCGCAGGAGCGAGGATACAGGGGGATATCCTTTGTATCCCTGCAAACAGAGCACTCTTTTCGAAATGCAAGGTTGTCCTGGACGATCTTCTCCACCTCATCCAGAACATCCTGCGTTGTACAGATGACGACACCCTTATTCGCAAGACACGACTCCAGTCCCTTCGTCCACTCGGTTCGCCACACACTGTAGCTTCCAAAGGCAAAAATGAAGCGTTGCTACATGGGAAACACACACAACACACACCCGCGTCAAGCTCTGCATGCACTTCGAGCAATACAAGGAAAACAGGTCAGGGAGATCCGAGTTCGACGCTGGAAACGGGAAGGGAAGAGCGATCGTGCCGGAGGAGATGATCGACTGGTCGGTGCTGGGGTCGAGCATCTCGCGATAGTAGTGCGCAGCTTCGACAGCACTCGCAGAACTGCTCGTAGATTTTAAGGGAGCGTTTGTGTAGGAATTGGCTACCAGCTCGTTCCAATCATGACCCTCCTGCTCATGGCATTGCCTCAAAAATTCGAGGTCTTTCTGACGATCGGCATCAATTTTGGTCTCCTTGCTGGTAAGCATCTCGAGACCATACATCTTAGCTTTATACGCTACAGCCTATGTAGTTAGTCTCCAGAGCATTGGAACACCTTTTCAGCATCTTTCTTTGTCTTGAAAATAGGAAAGATGGAGATTGTACTCTTAGAATTTACTGTAAGTGTAGCACTCCAACGGAGAACATGGGCATCGCCCTCACTTTCTCTAACCCTTACCTATCCCCAACTTGCATACGAATTGAAAGCCAATTGAATTTGCTTCTGTGTAGCATAATTTACTAATTCCGATTTGGAGTTCTTCATACAGTCTGGAAGAGGAAGACCTAGTGCTAATCTGACACTTTATCGGTTACGCGGAATAGGCTCAGAATCCTCTGACTTGGTATTGCTACCACCACTATTTTCTTGATGGGTTTGATTATCTACTGAAGTAGAAGATGCAAGAGGTATTTCCATATTGAAATCTGATTTTATACTGCTACACATCATATAACTGTAAAATTCATAACAGTGTCCACTTCTTGAAAATGATTCTAGTTGTAATCTTTTTTCATCAAACTTGCAATTTGACTGTTCAAAGAGGATTGTTAATAATTATGCAGCGTTTATTCTATTTCTTGGTCCTTGTTGGTTCTTGTGTGTCACAGGAACTATTACCATTTGGACCACACTGGTTAGTGGCCGACCCCATTTTAAATATTTTCGAGAGAGATAAGGCCTGTATGTTTGGCTGGTGCCTTCAATCTAGATTTTCTACAGCAAGATCCTCAAAGATCACGTACAATGCATGTGCGTCGTTTCTATGGAGAAGAGGACCCCTTCCACGAGATCTTTCGTATAATGAATACGTAAGTGTTTGAATGATTTTTAAGTTGTAGAATATTCAATGAAAGTGAAAATGTGTTTAATCAAACGTTGCTACGTATAAATGATGTTTCGGATTTCGAACAGCGTATGAATATGAAATGTGAACCTACTGTGACGGAGGGGAAGTGGTATCAGATCAGGTAATCAGCTAGAGGTTTCATTTAGATGTAGAGGAGTTCATTGCGTGAGTAACAATGATGCTCCAACTCCTCTCCAAGAGCTTATTACTCCGAGTCCGAGTCCGAGTCCTAGACCTAGTCCCTTACTGAAATTGGATATGAAAAAGCATTCCACGAGTTTCCCAGTTCTAACCATTGTACTTACAGTTGTGGTGTTGTTTGTGTTCTGTGCACTTATTGTGTATTCATATTACTTGCTGAAACAAAAGAGACTACGAGATAATCGTATTGCTGTTTCTCGATCTTGTACTCTGCCTAACTACGGAACTTTTAAGTGTTTTCCTGTTTGTTAGAATTTTAAGGCCAGTGGAAATCGCGTTCCTATTGGCTGAACCAATTTTCGCTGTCCGCATGCGCAGGGTAAAAAAAGAATGGCAGTACGCTCTTCACACAACTTATCTAGAGGAATCGTGTACGGAATTGTTGTGGTTACTCTCTGTATGTCATCGGGTTAAGATTCGTGTGTTTTGTAACAATTTAGGATTCTTGTTTCCGAGCCATCGAGGCCACACAAATGTACCGGAAACATTGTACTCTTCATACCTCTACTTAGGGAACAACGACACGTGTGCGTACGAGATTATGGTGGATATTATCTCCTCCCTTAAAATTAGGAGAAGTATGAATGTGAGGAGGTTGGTTGCACTGACAAGGCACAGTACATCAATTATTTGTGGGTGTTTTCTTAATCATTGACCATAGATACCTTCAAAACTGTGAACCAGAGAGTACGCGCACATGGTTTTCCATCCTCTGGGTATTTATATTGTGTCTACTTCTTTGTCTTCTTGCATCAACCGCTGATAGTTACTTCTGTGTGGTTATGGACTCCATCGTGGAGAAGCTGCACATCCCTCCAAGTATTGCTGGAGTCACCTTCCTTGCTTTTGGTAATGGAGCACCTGATGTGTTTTCATTAATCATTGCTGTGCTTTCGGGAAATACAGAAATCGGCGTAGGCGCGAATATGGGAGCTGGCGTGTTTGTCACCTCCTTTATTGCAGGCTGCGTCGCTGTGTTCTCTGACTGTGTGGTGAATCGTCGTGCCTTCCTTCGTGACAGCATTTTCTATTTGTGCTGTGTTTGCTATCTGATCTTTGTATTTTTTGACTCTGAAGTCAAGCTCTGGGAGGCTTTGGGCTTCATTGCTTTATACATTGTCTACATTGTCTTTGTGTTGGTGAGTCTCAAGAAGAAATCGAGGGGACATGCAGAGAAGGAGGATCTAAACGTAGTTGTCGAGCAGAGCAGTCACTTGTAGAAGGGACTCCTTTCCACTCCTCCTCTCGTCATGAAGACCCCTGATATGTTCTCGCCGTCTCCCTCGATGGACGGAAAGGAGGGAACGGGAATGCAGATCAGTGCCATCATGGAATCGAAGATCAAGGACGAGCCTCTCAAGCTGGTGATTACGGTGGATTGTCTCGATCGCTCGTCATCTGTAGGAACTCGTGCAGAAAGAGAGTCCGAATCCGGAGCTGGAGTCGTACATGGTCAGAGTGGAGGGGGAGTCGAAAGAGGTGTTCGATCACCGGTCGATCAAACAGCTATGGCTGCACGCATGGCACGAGTTCCGTGCTCGTAGTTTGATCCAGAAGATTATCTACATTTTCGAGTATCCCTTCACGCTGCTTCGAGACATGTCTTGTCCGATTGTCGAAGACGAGCGTTGGAATAAGTACTGGTTGCTTTGCACGTCGTTTGGAGCTCCATTCGCCTTCTGTTCGTTTGCAGGAAGTACGTGCAGAGCCTGTGGTTCATTGTAGTGGATCTTTCCGCCTCTCTCTTTGGTGCTCTTCCTCTGTGGGCACTTCTGTTGATCATCTCAGTCATCTTCCTCCTTGGAAACATCTTCCTTACTTCCTTTAAGGAGCCTCCCAAGGGCTGGTATCTTGCTGTGCTGATTCTGGTCGGATTCGGCGTGTCTGTGATGTGGATTTCTACGGTCGCTCGTGAGCTGGTGAGTCTTCTCGATTCCATGGGTCTCATGCTTGACATCTCTCCTGTGATTCTGGGCCTTACGATTCTCGCCTGGGGTAATTCTTTGGGAGACCTGGTGACCGACACATCGCTAGCGCGTCAGGGCTACCCGCAGATGGCAATCGGAGGTGTCTTCGCATGTAGGATTGACTGGATTGCATGACAGCTAGCTCCGATGTTCAACCTGTTGGTAGGAATGGGAGTCTCTCTGACGGTGGGGTGCATTCGAACGTAGTCATGTGGGGGATGAGTAACAACTAGAGGAACTGCAACTCTTGGAGAAGATACGGCTAATCTGAACATAACGTTCATATTCCTGATTCTCTCTCTACTGAGTACAGTTATTGCTGTTCCTTTGCAGCACTATCGTTTTACGAAGGGATACGGTTATTATCTGTTCATACTCTATTTTACCTACTTAGTACTGGAAATTTTGGTAACACTGAACATTATCCGTATACCTTTTATTACTCCAAAGTAGTTTACCAATTGTTTGTTTGAAAGTGGGAGTTTACTGCTAAGTGTTTCAGACTAGAGATATCCTCTTCTCCTAATAGTCTAGGATGAGTTGCTGTGGCAGAGATGGCAATCAAATGCTACAAGATCCTGGATTTGGATATGCTCGCATTGTCCTAGCTTCTCAGCTCTCAGATTCCTCTCTGGATAATTCCCGAGTTCGTATTGTTGGACGGTATAGTATGTAACATCTCACAAGAAGTTTCCACCACATTGATGGTAATCGTCTCACTTTTTCGCAGTATAACAAGTGTTTCCAGGTTTATATTGGGAGCAATTACCACTCGGAACATAACGAGTACCTATATATCGAAATCTTAGGATATCTTCACAACAGGGATTCAAATGTAGAATTTACTGTGATTTGCTCTGTAGAACATATGGATAGAAGGCATTTCATTTCGTGGACTGTACAATTTCAACTTTGATCTTTATGTCCAAGCAGTGAAGAGATTGCATGGCTTTTTGTATGGTAGTGTTATTTAGTAATCAGTTATGTTGTTTGTTGTTTTCCAAAAAATCAGCCAATTTGTGTGTTCTTCTCTTTTCAATCAGATTCTTTCTAGATGTATCTTTCCAAGTATGAGATTGTTGCAAATTCCTGGTTTGAGAGATTGTAATTATTATGTAGAACTGAGTATGATCATGGTGTTAACACCTATTCTCCTGAAGGACGTCTTTTTCAGGTTGAGTATGCCATTGAATCAATCAAGGTTTTGATTTTTTATCAAATATTCACAGAATAGTTGGGCTCAACTGCGATTGGTATTAAGACCAACGAAGGAATTGTTCTTGCTGTAGAAAAGAGATTAACAAGTAAACTTATTGTCCCATCAAGGTAGAATGTGACTATAAGTTCTGACTGTGCAGTGTGGTAAAGATTATGGAGATTGATCACCATATTGGAGCTGCGATGAGTGGACTTGCTGCAGATGCTCTTACTTTGATTGACAATGCTCGAGTGAACGCTGCTAATCATTACTTTAACTATGGGGAACCTATGAGTGTGGGTTGTGCGTTAAGCGACTGAGTCGTAGACAGAGAGCGTGGCTCAGTCCCTGTCTGAAGTTATGCTGTCTTTTGGAGAAGACGATAATACAAAGATGGTGATTTTATTCCAACGCCTTCATCGTAGTCACGACCTTTTGGTGTAGCACTTCTTATTGGCGGCTATACCAAGAAGTACGGCTATCAACTGTTTGTTTTGAACTGGTCTGCTATGTAGTTTCCTTACGGATTTATCTGGCACATACACAGAATATAAGGCGGTTAGTATAGGAGCTGGCTGTGAGGGAGCTACTGATATGCTCAAGGACTTGTATAAACCAGTAGTCGAAGAGCATGGATCTCACAAATAGGATCTGAGTTTGAAGGACGGGATCAAGATTGCCCTGTCGATATTGAAACAAGTGATGAAAGATGCGATCACAGGTAGTAACATCGATGTTGCAACGGTCACAGAAACGGGTTACAAGTTGCATAGTGATGATGAGGTCGAACAATATCTGAGTCTGTTGAATTTTATTGTTTGTTAAACAAACAATGTACTGTTTCAGCTGTTGAACAAAGAGAGCTGTGGACCGTTTCCGCTCTTCTGTTTCTCGTTGGAGACGCTCTTCTCGCAACCGCTGTATCTTCCGTTCCTTTTGAAGAGCGACCGAGTCGTCAAGCGAGGTAATGATGGCAGAGTGTTTCCTGTGGCGGTGGCGATGGCGGTGGTGATGGTGCGATGTATTTGTAACGACAGGGACTTGAATATCCGATGGCTGCTGAAGTAACCGAGATTTGAGAGTATCCCGCTCCTCTTCAGGAAGTGGTGCGGCAACAGAGTAGCTCTTCTGTGCCTGCTTTTCACTCTGGATGTGCATTTCCTACATAAGAAAGAGATGATCACGACTACTCGGAGAGGATCGTACAATTCCTTAAGCTGGTTGTCGCTCCGCTCTTGCTTTTGAATCTCACTTTCGTCCAGTCGCTTTCCGTACCGTGAACGTTTTATCGTTAGATCCTCAGCGTACCAAGGCTGCTGTGGCAACTCTGTTGGTTTTAGCTTCCAAACAGGCACCTTCAGCGCTTGGATATCTTTTATCTTCTTTTGTAGTTGTTCGTCCTAGAATCACACTCAAGTAAGTTAGTCCTACTTGGTATTCCTTGTTATTAGAATAACTGATCTCTGGCTCCTCTACTATACCAGATTCATTTGCAGCTATGTTATTTGGAGGTATATTTAATTCTACAATATTACAGTTGTTCTTAATGCCTAACCACTCACAGAATGAGAAACATCTTGCTTTATGCCCTGACGTTCCTTCATCAACTGAATTCGCTTCTCCATATCATTCATCCGTTGTTGTTTTTCTTCTGCTTCAACCTTTGCCATGAACTCATTCTCGTCGCGTGTAAAAATGTCCTCATTATCCTGATTCCATACGTGCCACTTTTTGTGGCGAAGAATATGAAGTGACATCTAGTTCAATAGTTTTCTGAGGTGATTTCACTTTTACGGAAGCTGTGCCTTTTCTTAGGAAAAGATGTCTCTATTGTCGGGGTATAGAGAGAAGTCAAAAGGAGAGTATTTTGAGGTAGTTCATTTCGACTCTCATTTTTGTAGAGAAACGAAGTTCTGTATTTGTTTGCGCATTCAGAAATACATCAGGAGGAGGATATTGACTCCATAATATCCAATTTCACAATTCGAATGATATGGATGGAAGACGTGCCTTTAGCACTTGAGGGAATAGCCCGTGTAGGAGTTTTGATATTGTGTTGACTAGATTCTCATGTCATCTTTTGTTACAAGGAAGCAATTGGATGAATTATACTCTCTATTTACTGTACAAATGCACTACACTATTTCGAATGAAGTTATATCCTTTTCCCAAGAGCAGCTGGATTTACTTGGGAGTACTGTGAAAAACTCGGCACTAATCCCGTTTCTTCATGTATTTTTTCAGTGTTATTCTTCTTTGTATACTACAGTATGGTTTCGTGTCTCTCATAAATAGATGTGTCCAATTCTCATTCACTCAGCTAGTTACGATACAGTTCTTTTTGCTATTAACGAATGTGCAAATGTAACTGTTCTATCTGATAGTCTTCGATCATTAGCAATGGATCCAGAGGAACAACTCAGCATTCTTGATCCTCTTTTTATTCTTTTGGATCGACTTCACGCAAGCACTCTCTTGTCTGCTATTCTTTCGCTACTTTCTACTCTTCCGACTAGTACTGTATTCTCATTTCTTTCCAAGCTACCTTGCGATTACGATACTCTCGAGTGGATCATCGAGCAGTTGTCTGCAATGCAGTGGGACGACGCTACAACACTAACCTTTGTGATTGTATTTTGCTGCAAATGGATTGACACCATGAAGCTAAACAAATCATTTCGCTTGTTGGAGATTAAAACAACAGAGACATCAATGAATACATCGATAAACCCGATTATTCAGAGATTAGAAGAGATTTCTATGAACAGAGATATTCCTTATATTGATGCATTCCTAGTTTATCTTTTTCATGGAAATCAACCTCCTTCAGAATCTTATTCCTCGCTTCTTAAGCGATTTCTTGCCTTAGAACATATTCAGTTGATGTGTCGACTCATAGAAGTTGCATCAGAAGAGAAAAAGGAATGGCAATTTCGTGAGATTTGTGCTGATATTTCAGCGATTCCAAAAATACCGTCAAAGCAATTTATTCAGTTACTGAAGTACTGTACTATTGAGGACTGCATTGATGACCTCATCGTAAAGTGGCTCCTGCGAGAGGGTACGGCTGTTGTTTCATGCTGCATGAGAGAGCCATTGCCCTATTCCACATTAGAGCGATTGTCTTTACATTTACTAGAGTGGAGTTTGACTGCTCCTTTGGCTGGTGTGAGTGAAGATGAAGAGAAATTGATGGCAATGATAATTCGGAATTCAGAAGTCACGCTCCGAACTTTGAAGGAGATTATTCCTGTCACCTCTGTAAATGATTCTCATTTCAGTGAGTTACTCCATACGATTATTCGATTGGTTGGATCTGATCGCAACTACTTTCCGTTGGTGTTTTTGACAGCACATGATCATCGATTTCACTCAGCACTGCTTATTCAGTCTTGTCATTCTCTCATAGAAGATTGTTTAGATTTTCAGAGCCAATCTTTAGGTACATTCTATCGCAATGTGTCTATCTCTGCGGTATTCATGCTGCTAATGGGTATCAAGAATCGTACAGCGATTTCGAAACTTTTTTTGGCAATGGTGGTGGAGTCTGGGATTCCCGAAAGGGATAATGTTTTGGAGATAAAGTCCTTGTTGTTACCACAACCAGTATTGATCGATCTTTTTCAATACTCACAGCATCCACTCATTCTTCTTTATTTGTTTGAATATCTAGAGACAAGTCATCTAGATTTGTCGACTTATTCAAAAGTAATACTTGATGCACTCTCTCATCCTGTTGTTCCTATTGAATTTAGTGAGTTGTTTGAACAAGACCGTTCATTGTTGAATGATGTGAAAGAGTTCTATCATATCAATTGGAATGTGGTAGAGTGATCTCGTAATAATGTATAGAAACGACGCTTTACTATCCAACACCAACTCGATGTATTGTATTTGCTACTAAATCGTATCATAACGGAATACCCCGAGTTGGTATCCCCAGAGTCATTGAATCCTCTTCTCTTTCAGCTGATTGCAAACAATCCATCAAAAATGCATATTTTTGTGAACTGTATCAGTCAGGAAGGAAAGCGAGAAGAGTCGTTGGAAGCATGGAAAGGAGATCCAGTACATTCTATTTACTGGAGATTCTTTATGGAACATATTGAACCGTCTCTTGTCCAGTCGTATACGAAGATGCTTCTACGATGTGCACCGCTGTCGGACTGCCGGGAGGTGTTCGAACAGGCTTTGAATCGTTCGTTACATGCTTTACTTCAAGAGAACGACTATCAAAGGATAGTTGCAGAAATTATCCCTCTTCCTCTGTCACTGATGGCAGATAATGTAGATTCGGATGTATTCCATGGAGTCATGGATGGGATCAGTTTTTTATCCACCAGTTCGTACTATTATCCTTTTCCGTTTTTTCTTTCCTTTTGCGAGTCTCTCAGTTTAACATATTATCAAGATTTGTCTACACTTTTTATTAAACTCTTTCACTTGTGTGATCAGGAGGGAATTCCTGTAAAAGTGTCAAGAAGAATGAGGGCAAAACTTAAGAGAATAGCACAGCGAATAAAAAACAAGGAAGAACTGGTGCCAGCAGAGAAACAATTTGTTGATTTGTTTGAGTGGACAGTGTCTCATTCTTCTAAGAGAAAATTCCCTACAAGGCTATATAACCGGAATCCTGTAATCAACGATTTACTCAAAGAAGAAGCAGGTAGTGACAACTATGATGATCTGGCTGACTTCATTGACCCCTCCCCTGATCTGTCAATTCAAGAAATTCAACGTTATCTCAAATAAAGTGAATGTTTACAAACATGATATCCTCGACGTTCAAACACAGGAATGCCTTCTCGCTTCGATCCAAAGGTTTCATTATACACCACTGTATCCGGATCGAAACGCAGAGTGGGTGTCACCAGTGCATCATCAGCATAGCCAAAAGGCACGACTCCGGTCACAAAGTATCGCTTAGGACATTGAATGACATCGCGGACACGTCGGCCATCGAATCCCTCCATCACGATTGTGCTCAGTCCATTTGCCTGGCATGAGAGTACGAATAACTCCATAGGGAAAACAGACTGCTTTATACTCCACTCTCGATTGGTGTAATACTCCGGAGCAAAATCCTTTTTGGACTTCGCTTTTAGAAGGCACATATTAAACAGACGAGTGAGTCCGCCCTTTCCAACAACTCTTTTAAAGCCAGCAAGGATGTGGGGAATCTTAGCTTCACTCTGTCCCTCTTTTTTCCAAAGAGCTGCAAATTCATCTTTCATGGCAATAGGATCTATGTAACAGCAGAAATGCAACAAAACCCGTATCAGCAAGAAACACAGCTACTCCAGAAGCCTGGCGGACCACATTAGCATTCTTTGTTGGCATAGCTTTAGAAAGATTTTCACGAGACTGCTTATCTTGTAGGATAACAATCTTGTACGGTTGCCAATTTCGAGCTGTAGGGGCAGTCTGCTAATAACCAAAAGATAAATCGCTACAAGTGTCTGAGAAAGGATATGATTGAGAAGAGGCTCCGGAACTTCCTGATTCTTATACTTTCTGCAGCTATTTCTGGATTCAATGATATCATCGAATGCTTTACTGCAAGCATCCACATCACTAACCGTAGCAAAAGAATGTACACTAACATATTTAGGAATCGCTCCCAAAGCAAGTCGAGCATAGGGAGAAATTGTTCCAGAGGCAATTCTAGCGATAGAAGCAAGCATTTAAAAAAAGTGTGTCTGAGGAGAAACAGTGGTACTCTACTGCAACAACTTAATAGTGCACTAGCGAGACAATAATAACAGTATTCTACAAAAAATCTGGATTATTTCGTTTAGAATACTAATAGAAGTGTGAAGGGGATTCCAAATCAAGCAATCCGAAATGAATCAGAACTATTGAGTGATAGAAAATATGGGTCTTTAAGAGTGAAAGCTGGACGTACCAGAAGGCTGAACAGTTCAGTTGGGATCCATTCGATTGTTTGTACTTATGCATATTATTAGAAAGAAGAATACAAACCAGAGTCTAGTAAACATTCTATCCTATCCAAATTAAGGAGTGATACTTTTTGTTAATTCGTGTGAAGATATTGGGATCCTATTGCTATTGACAAGAGGAAAAGAGCTAGTATATACTATTATTTCGTGTGTGATTCTTTGACTATTAGTTTATAAGTATAAATTGCCGTCGAAACACAGTATAGACAATTCCGATACTGTAATCTACAGCTATGTAAGAGTTTGTTCAACTAACAGTATGAATTGCTGCAGTAATAAGCCATTTTGAATGTTACAACGACCTAATGAACTCCACATGTTTCTTTGAGAAAATAAAAGTACACTCACTATCCGATGGACAAGCATACACTTCTCCGAATAATGCATCAAACCGAATTGGTTTATGTGAATCATGTCGATGTCGTTTCATTCCAATTTTGGAAATATCACTCATCCTAGATCGAGAAAGTTCTCCACATTCAGAAAATCGTCTTTTAACTTGACACTGCTGACTTGTCAAATCACTAGATGTAGTAGGTACTTGATTGGAACATAGCAAGTCAGAAACGCAATCGTTTGAGTCAATTGATTCATTTCTATCGTGCAAGAGGAGTTCCGACACCGAAGAAAACAATTCATCACTTTGAAAGTAGCTACTCTCCTGGTTATATGGAACATCGATGGAAAGGATTGAATTACTGTCAATTCCATCTGGAATGGGATAAGAAGTTTGGTTGATCGCCGAGAGATCGATAGTACTATTCAAAAACGAGGCAGAATGCCTACTTAGTATCGTTTACCGTAACTGAAGCTATATCTACATCATCTTCGGGATGCGCAGCTATTTCTTGTGTGGAGTTACTGGAGGAAACAAAATTTGAATCACTCAGTATAGACTCAAATTGGAGAGGTATTGCAATTCCAGGAAAGTGAGGAATCGCAATAGAACGTGTCTCGAGTTCAAATGACTCTGGTGAAGCACTGATAATAGGAATGGGTGAATATTGCATATAGAGATACAGCGAATAGAATACAGAAATGAATCGGGTAAGATATAAAATTGAAAACCTATCAAAACTATTGACAGCGAAGTTAGATCACTCAGGTAAAAATTATATGGATTAAAACAAACAAATATAGAGCTTCTTAAGAGATAATGAACGATTTGTTCTCACCACCCGATAATGACCTCTTGCAAGAGTGACCATTCGCTGAAGGAAACGAATATTGTATCTAGCATCAACTCTTTTAACATTTCTATGTGATTCACTGCCCTGATGAATGCTAATGTATGCATATGTGATATCAATCAAAACCCCTATTCTTTTTCCATAGTCCATAAGGATGTTGTCAATCTTTGTTCTTCCAGGAACAGCTGGAGGAAGTCTGGAAAAAGGGAAATCCCGTGAAAAGATAAAAATATCCTAACTGATACGCCTCAAAAACATCTACAGCACTAGCAACATTTCTCATTCTACACCGTGGAGCAGATTTAAAAAGGGTATTCGTCACAATTTTCTTTCGGATTTGCCCTGTTGAGCCATAGTCGCATACTCTACTGCCTAAAAGAACCTACTGTTAAAGATGTTCACTGAAATACTGGCTTCTTTGCGAACACTCCTTTTTTCTTGGAGGAGATAAAATTGAGTACAGAAAAAACACCGGGATTGAGTAAAATGTCACTGTTTATGTACCCAATATAGGGATCAGATGAGATCTTTTGTGCATCACGCAGCAAATAGGACAATACGGGAAGTCCGTATTTGCTGCGTCGCTTCACTGGTCGTATAGTGAAATGGAAAGGGGCACATTTCACAGTAACTGCAGCTGAAGATGTGTAAATGTATACAGTTAAAGGCAACCCTCTTGCTTTCAAGGCCTTGAGCCATAATAAGGTGTTTTCAAAGCGATCTGTGTAGCTCTAAGTTATACTTTTATATTAGAAATACATCAGTTGTAATAACTAGAGTCAATGAACTACCACGAATCTTTGGTAGAGTAGGATTTGAAACAGCTGTACTCACAACAGCTGGATTCACAATAGTTGTATTTACAGTAGTTGCGTCCACACCAAGCTATTCAATAAGATAGTTAGAACCAGAGTACAACTATTCTTGCTGAGATAGGGACACTACGTATCCAGACTCTTGATACTACTAACTGAGACTCTCTAGGTTGACTAATTAATTGTAGAACTTCAGCTAAACCCACAATTAGAAAAACTAACCCACTAAAAGAAACAGCCATGAGAAAAACCTAGAATCATTAATTAACTTGCTACGATTCTTTATAGTTATGGTTTGTTTACACAGAAGTCACTCTATCCAATTCAAGTCTTAATACATAAATGAAGTTGTCATTCTTTTCCTGGTGTTTTATCTACTGTTAAGGCACTAGGCATCTTTAGCTTGGTCCAGTCGTTTTAGAGTATTTTGCTTTCCTTCTGTACATTTACTTCATAACACCTCAATTTGGATACACACTTCAACACCTAAATGAAATCCCTTTACAACCATATAGGAGATATACCGTATCTTCAAAGAATATACGGTGCACTCAATCCATGTACCACATATGAAAATGATCTGAATCTGATCAATCGGTGCAATACACTATGTTAGAAGTTATGAACTATATGGAAAATATCTCTTCGATCTAAAAGGTTATTGTGTGATATATTTTGTGAGTATGTAATGAAACTATTGATCTCGTGTTTTGACTTGAAATAGAAGTGAAAATAGAATTCTATGGAAATGTGATGAATGATATTGTACTACTGAATACAGTAAATAGATGATATCACCGGAATACCTACTGTCCAGATATGCTATTCTGCTCCTATACTATGAAAGATTCCAGAGGTTATTAGAAAGAGGAAGTGACTGAAGCCGTATGAACAAAAACATAGAACTTTTCCTGTGTAACAAGTTTACTTTGACCTATCAGAGTGATTCCTTGCAATTATCGTTATTGCAAGAAAGAGTTGTTTTGTGAACTATGGAAAATGGCAGAGTACTATCTGCTCCATAGCTTACTATTTCACACCTACATATGAAATCACTACTGGAATACCGAGCGAATCGAAATCTGTTCAAAAGATACTGTATTATTCAAACTATTTTACTAGAACTTGATTTTCCAATATATAGCCATTGACACATTATTGTAATGCCGAATGGAATAAGTGACGATTCATAATAATGGTTCTCACAGTGAATCGTTAACATACAAATTCTTTATAAGTTTAGTAGAATATTACATGGTTTTGGAGGATAACACTGTTGATTTACGTTGTACAAGCATGCTCTGCATTCTTCTACAACAAAATGGATGTGATTAACAATAAATGACTATCCTCCAACGTTTCTATTTAGGTGACTCCCTTTTTTATATTAGTAAACCGTTCAGATCGTGAACAAGGTGGTGG
>JZRO01000010.1:0-37647 GCA_000963465.1 Blastocystis sp. subtype 9
CAAAATCGTTAGAATCAGTGTTTAAAATAATAAACAATCTCTCTTGTGATTAGTATTCAATATCAGCATTGCAACTCACCAATAGCCATCTTGTTACACAACAATAATAATGAATCAACTAGGGACCACAAAGACAGAATTAGGACAATATAAGAAATATACATCCATTATTATACCTAGTTCGATACCCGTAACAGTACTCGTAGATATATAATATTATTATTTCAAAGAAACAAGTAAATTCTTCCGGAATCGTACAGAATAGACAATTATACGATGGTAAAAATCATAGGCATTATTAAACTGTATTCTCACAGAACTCCCTGAAACCTCTCCAATATTCAATATCTAGTATCTAAAGGATTAGAATGTATTACCTGCTCATTATTAACATCATCAAGAAAATGAATGTCACCCAATGGTGTGAAATTCTCGTTATCTGTACTGACATACAACTGGAGTTCCTAAGCATCTACTTTGGGGAAAGATCCTACATCTCCAGCAAAACCACCTTGAAATGTAATTCCAATCTCGTTAAATGACTGAACACCGTCGAAATAAAATGTTAGTTCTTGTGGAAGTGCCTTGTCACAGAAGATGCTTACATTCCTACTTTGTCAGTATACCAGTAAGAGAGTTCATCGTCACTTAATACAAATTTCGCCTTTCTCAAACATCCAGAGTGATTACACTCTGAAGACGCTCTAAATACTACTGATGGGAGATAAATCTTACACTACTCGTTTTGGTTTAATAGAGTTCATCCAAAACAACACACTTTCTTTTTTTGTCATTTGTTGTTTTGTGCATCTTTTATTTTCGTTACATTGTACATGGTGCATTCTAATCACATATGCAAATGGTTAGTTTGCCTTCTATTGGTGGATATATGTGTTGTACCCCATTCTATTCGCGTTTAGTGTAGATTCTTAATTATTCTATTATCAAAAAATACTCAAAACAGATTATAACTGAAGTATATGCCAGTCATGATAGTTTGGTTTCGTCTGGATTAGTAGTGGATAAACTGGGTCCTTCCAATCCATCTGCGAAACCGAGTCCTGGTTTGATGCGTAGCTCAATGATTTTTGGTATTTTTAGTCCTAACCAGGATGTACAAGTGGATAAAAAAATGAATTATGTGAAAAAGGATAGTAGTATCGGTGGAGTGATCGTTGATCAAAGAAATGAAGTTTCTAAACAAGAAACTAGTATTTTTGATTCAAAAACCGGTGGTATGACTGAGCCTACATCGAGTGATATTAATATGGAAATTGCCAACTCTGATTCTCACGATGATATAATGGTTGGCATATCAGTGGGTAATTCCGAGCAGGAAGTGAATGCTTCTGATTCTTCTGTCGATGGCATTAGTCGCACTCCATCGACAGTTAAGAATCTGGATACCAGGCATATGGCGAGAGTTGTTCCAGAAAAACAGGAATCAGAGAGTGGTGATGTGCCATCCCTGGATGCTGCCTCCAGTGAGAGATGGAAAATTGGTAGCAAGATGAATCTACGACTGGATATGAATCGCAGACATCTCGGTGTCCTCATGGCTGGTACTTACACTCCTCCTGATCATGAGTACGAACTGGTTCTCTTTACAACCACTGAGTCGCACGTATAGCTGGATTCTCACGCTCACTTGCAGATAGGGTTAAACAAGATGGCTGTGAGAGCTCATTTCAAGATGCTCGACTTATTTCAGAGATATTTTTCTTTCCGAGGAATTGTATTTACTAATTCGAAGAATGTAAAGCAGATGGCTTCCGAGTTCCATATAACTGTGATGTCTGACTATCAGTGAGTCTACTATCTCTTTTTCACTGTAGAGTAAACCGGTATGGTTCTCCTCTCATTCGTTACATGTTTTTACAGGCGAAGAAAAGATTCGACAGTGCATTCTATGGATATATTAACAGCGACATATTGATTTCACCGAATATATTCAATCTGACGTCCGTTCTTACGTTCAATCGAAAGACAAATAGACTTTCTAACAATGTATTTCCATACACTTATTTTAGTGTAGTTTGAGGTTGCAGGAAGAGTGTATGAAGTCTCTGGTATCAAGAAACTGAACTGTTCGACGGTCCGCTCGTATTTGTCCGATCTCAAAGTGGTTTCGATAAAATCATCTGTTCGTCGTAATTACAATTCTGCTGTTCTCTTGTTCTGTTCTTTTGATCTAGGATTACTTTATTTTCCCCAATGACTTTCCTTTTGAAAGAATAGATGATGCAGTGGTTGGTCGTTTCAAAATTGATAACTATCTCATGGCTCTCCCTCATATTAACCCAGAATTCATGGCAGAGTATCCAAATAATTTGAAGGGCGGCCTTATCGATTCATCTAGCTATAGTATTCTCGTTTTCTATTCGTTAGGATTAGTCTATGGAGTTCATATTGGGATGTCAGGATATATGAAACGTTCAAAGACGTATCGGTATATCCAAAGTAACCATAACTGGAACCTACAGTTTATTCCTCATGTTGATAACGTAGGAGGAACACTACGTTATGCTGATTATGTTTTTCGTAGCTTATTATGGATCTGTGTGAGGCGATAGGTCATGCAAATGTATTTGTTGATTTTGATTACTTATGCCTTTGTATAAACAAATATACTACACAAGATTATAGTTCATAATAGGAAGAATGCGCTGTTCATCGATGCAATCCAAAACCCACTGAAAAGAAATCACGTTGACTTTTTCGTCATGCTCACATTGCGTATCAGCAAAGATATACTCATAACGAAGATTTGTAACAAGAATTCCGATCGCCTCGGCAAGTCGCTTATACTCAGCAAAACGACTCGAAATAATGTTTGCACGAATGTGACGTAAATCCAGAGGAGGCAATGGGCGATAGAGAGCACTCAGTGGAGAAAGTTGCTGTTCTTCCACCATGTCATAAATCCATTCTGGGGATCGTAATTCAAGAAGAGGAAAAAGTGCTGATAAATGAGTCACAAATTCTGTTCTCCAAGAGGAGACGAGAACAGCTCGTTTCTTTGTATGTTGTAGAATATAGAGTGCATGAGTCTCGAGAGAATGAACTGCTAGATGGACCTCACCTCCATGTGCCTTTAGGATTGCAGATAATAACTGTTGTTCATAGCTATTCATAACTGCAATAGTCATAGCCTACGGATGGGATATACTAAGGATAAATAGACAATCCTTGAATTGCTGCAGGGTTGGATGCACAGGCTGATAGAGCTGTGCGTGAAGCCTTAGAGAGAGAGGATGGGATACACGTGGAGACAGCGAAATAGATTTCTCAATCGATAGCCATAGATCCTCTTCTGTAATTAAGTGGACACCTGATAGTGTTTGCGACGCGTGCTCTGTATTTGTAAATGCTGATTGGGCTGTCAATACGATGTGTGTAACAGAGTCATTGAAAGTATAATAAACAGTTCCCCCATAGTGCTGAAGCAAAGACACCAGTTCCGAAAAGTGGTTTACATCCGTAGTTAAAACATAAAAGTAACATTCTGAAAAAAGATAAAACGGGTCAACACTAAAGCAATCCTAGATTGGACATGGAATGAGTAAAATTACATAAGGGAGAACACAACGATTCGATACACACTGAAACACCCAGTTTGGAGATACAACAGGGATATCAAAATGATAAAAAGGACTGAGAGTAATATCTTCGAACTCATCCTGTGTCGCGACTACAACAGAAACAAACTCGTTAAGAAAGGAATGAATAACTCCTTGTTCCTGACAAATAAGCGAATATACATCTTTTCCTTGTTTTTCTTCCACCGCTTTACTGGCAAGACTGGTGATATAAAACTCCAGTTGAGAAAACAGACATCTCGCTTGCATCAAAAGATTATGTTTTGGAGGGAATCCTAATTTCAAGTGAAAACGACTGTTGAAATCTGAACTTATAATTTTCACTTGCTTATAAAACAAAAAGATGTAAACAGCTAATCATTCTCCAAGTCCTCAGTAGAATATATTTTCTGCGTTAGTTGGGATGGCTTCATGCTCCATTTACGAGTAGTTGGCTTTCCAGATATTCCTTGTTCAAATGCATTATCCTTCTTTTTGCTGGTAAACCTTGAATCGAACGCATTCTTTCCAGGTGTCGTGGAACTCGCTACACTAGAAGGTGTTGTTTCTCCCAGATCAAATGAGGGTAATCGAATGCGTTCTATCAAGTAATACAATTCTAGTCTCATTCCTACTGTTTTGATGGCCCTCTATTTCCTCTGTATGATTTTCCACAGATCCCCTTTTGTTAGTAGTACTCGATACTCTACCTATCAGATTTTAGCAGTTTTTACTGACATGTCTGCATCAGGTGACCGAACGTCGTCCTCATCACTAGTATCACTCCCATACGAAAAAAGATTCAACGACATAATGATTTTGAAGATAGACTGTTCTTAACGAATGAAGTTGTGTATTTCGAAAATGTTCTTACTTCTCCCATTTCAATAATCTGTTATCATATAGCTGTTTTATCAACACTACCTTACTTTTGTGTTATGAGGACAATATCACTATTATTATTCTTTGTAAGTGTAATAGCGTTAGAAGTAATCGAGCCGTATAATCTAACCCTCGTACACAGAGTTATGGAATTTGGTCCATACTACGGAGATCAGAGTATTCTTCGAACTAACTCTTTGATTATAGATATTACAGGTTATTTAGAGGTTGCAAATCCTATTACTGTGTGTGATGGTGTTGAAGAGGATTATTCTAATCTTATTGTGTTAGCGATGAAGCATGAAAACAATTCCTGTTCTTTAGACAAGCAAGTCTGGATCGTACTGATTTGGTGTTAATGTAATCTTTAGCTGGAGAATGCTGGAGCGATGGCTGTTATTATTATGGATAATATGGTACGTGACTACTATATTGATCCTATTGCTGAAAATGAGACTTTGGCGAGTCTAGTTTTATTTTCTTTTATTTCTGACCAATCAGATTAACATCACATCAGTTCTCATCTCAAATGAAGATGGAGTTATGCTGTTACACTTAAACACGACACTACCAATCCTAGTATCTATTAGTGCGAATGGCGAATGTCATAGCGAGATTAAAGTATGACATCTAGATAATATAATCGAGACAGATGGCCGATATCTTGCCCTGAGTCTCTACATTAGTTGTATCATAGCTGGCGCCATTTTCTCCTGTATCTATTACTCGGATTGGGCTATCGTTAAACGTATGCTTAAGAAGCGAAAGCTTGTTTACAAGAGTATCCCTACAGTCACCATATCTCAATCGTACTTGTGTAACAACTGCCTGATTTGCAGGAGAGACCCACTACTGGACTGGTTGAATCGAATCGCTGGATTTCCATCTAAAGATAGCGATCTAATTGATATCGAGAAAAGGGTTGAGTATCAGAATGAGTGTCCCATCTGTTTGTGTAATTTTGCTGTGGGAGACCAAGTCAAACTCCTACCTTGTGGTCACATCTTTCACAAGGTGTGTCTGGATCCATGGTTTCTAGATCACAGCAGCACTTGCCCTATCTGCAAGCGCCATATCACGAAAAAGGGCATGGCTCCTCTCGAGGAGGATAGTGTAAATTATGAGCTAGCTGTTATCCTACGTAACCAATAGAGATATGGTGAAGTTTAGGGCAGCGTCGCAAAGTTGTCACTTTTTGGAAGTACTTTATATCGATTAATCTTTTTATTATTGTTTTGCTCTTGTAACATTTTTCTGTTTGATGAAAACATGGGAATAGGTTAACATACGTTTTACAGTTTCGTAAACAGTCCAGCTTAACGCAGCAGAGGGAGCTTGTTGTAGCATACGAGTCGATACTCCCATAAACAGAGACCGAATGCCCTCCTCCTTCACCATCAGCTTCAGCGTCTGCCAGAAGCCGGTGTATCGTCGAAGAGCATTATCAACTCCACCAGTTTGGGTCTGAATACGGGTCTTGATAACATCTAAAGGACAAGTGACAAAGCCAGAGAGTGAGCCGGCAACCAAGCCACTCACAAGAAAGGCACTGAAATTCTAGGGTGAATACAGCAACTCGCAGTTACCTGTTTGCCTGAGGGGTTCAGAATACTCTTCATCCAGTCATTTGTCACCACCAGCACAGCAGCATTCGGAACGTTCATGAGAATCGTGGTGAAGTAGGAAGTGTAGAGTGCACGGAACCCTTCGAAGTGGAGGATCGAGCGGATGGCATCAATAGGACGTCGATACAGTCCGAGCTGCATTCGCTGCTTCACAACATCAAGCGGAGTCATAACCGCATCGTGAGCCATAGAGGCAAGCGCTCCACCAATCGCTGACGCGTCTGCATGAAGTGAAGTTAAGAACCAGTCAGACAGCCATAAGGATATGTTTATTATCATTGCCTCCGAACTTTCTCTTAATAGACTCATAAATCGAGAAATAAAGAGCGTGAGCAGGAATACAAGCTGTAATTGTCATTGACATACCCCGCCATAGCACCCAGAAGCCTTTTCTCCGTACTGACTGCTTTACAGTAAGAAATTTTCGATACTGTAAACTATGATACTATAATCAGAATCGAACCAATAAAACTACTTTGTCAAATGCGTGTTTATGATAACTACCGTACTTATGCACATCCACCCTATCATTGTTGGCAACAGCTTGAAGGTTCGTCTAGGAGAGTCATGACGGCAAATTACAATACTCTTATTGTATCAATAGGGAAGAAAACGACATGTTCAGATACTCCAGCAAAGCAACCAGCAATTACGTGTTGACGAAATGTAGTCTTCGACTCATCCCATACCTCCCAGTCGTATTCGTCGCTCATCGTTAAAATACCAAGAATAACAAGGAAAAATGAAGAAAAAATGAGACTTCCTCATTTGCAAATGACTACTCTCTATAATTATCATGGGATCCACGTTTCTTGGGCATTCCCATGCATTTCCTCAATATCTGTGTCAAACAAAAAGTTATAGTTTACAATTCAACCTCATTCTGATCCTTTTCAGATATAACCACCTTTTCTTCGACAGACTCTACACTAGCAGGTTTGTCCTCCGATTCTTTCTTCTGTGATTCTTCAGTAGCCTTTTCCTCCATCTCCTTCTGCTCCTCTTCTCTCTTCTTCTCCCAATACACCTTTTCGGCCTCTTGTCGTTGCTTCTCCAGCTTTCGCTCCTCTGCCTCCTCTCTCTCGCGATCCTCTCTCTCCAGCTGGTCCTTCATGCTCCACCACGTGTGGATGTTCTTCGGCATCCGTGGATGTTTCTACTCAACAGCTCGCTCCACTCCCTACGACGATGATATTCTCCCACAGACCCGCTTCTTCCTTCTTCATATTCAGGAGAACACGGCCCACTGCAGACTCCGACCAAGAACACGCCTACAGTCAGACGGGAACCGCAACTCTACGTTCGGATTGATACGCTTCATCAGCGCGAGGTTCAAAACAAACTTCTTCTTGGCAGCGGGACTACGAGGAATCAGACTCGTGCTAGCCTACCACTTTGCTTCAAAATAAACCGTTGACGGCTCAAACTTGACAGACTCCACAGTACACCCCAAGGTAGCCGGAGTATCCCATTTGTGAGAGAGCTTGATATTCATCTTGAGCTACAGGTCATGGCAAGAAGAGACACTCACATCTGATTTTCCTTGGGCCCATTGGAACGTGGGAGCAATGATGGCATAATCCTCCTTGTTCTTATTGACAATATTCTGGAGTTTCTGAATATTTGCCCTACTTGTCATGAAACTATCTTACACGAACCGTTGCTTGGCAACAGCGCGAGAAAACTCATCCGAAATGTCAATACCGTATTGGAAAGCTAATACAATAGTCTTTTCACCAGCCTTCCACCAGGATAGTTCCACACACTACTATTTACGTATAACCACTTCCGCTACTTTAGTAATCAATTTAGGATTCAATTTATCCCTTTCCTGTTCCACAGAAGCAAGATATGCCAATGCTTCCTCTTCTGTCTTCAAATCCTCGATTGCAGAATAAGCAACAAGCAGCAGAATACAAAAATATACGCAAAACACCCTCATTTAGGAAATGTAATGAATCGATTATTGGATGAAACTCCTAACTCAAATTTTCAGTATTTTTGGAATGATGAATTTCCACCATGAAATGCTCCATCCTATGTAGAAGGTGTTGGAACGACACTAAGAAGAGGAGGTTATTCGGAAAGTGGTTTGTGTTTATCAGGTAAAGGGATAATGTGTATCTCATTAATTGATGAGTGGAAGCGGTATTCAAACATGCAATTCTATTTCGGGAATAATAAGCGTATAGTGATTTACAGAGGTTTGGTAAAGAAGTGCTCACTATACAAATGCTCACAATAGGGCTAATCGGATAGGGTTTTCCATAAGCATATATTTTTTCTGGGCAGATCTTTGAACGTTCCTTTTTGTATGTTGAACTGACATTTTAGAACCATGAGTGATATTGAGGAATTCTCTGACGTTGATGCTGGAGCTTCCAATACTGAGGCTCTTAAGGCTGGAAAGATCCGCAAGGGAGATTTCATTGTGATTAGTGGAAAGCCTTGCAAGGTTGCTGAAGTTTCTACTTCAAAGACTGGAAAGCATGGACATGCTAAGGCTACCATTGTTGGTCTTGATATTTTCACCGGAAGAAAGTATGAAACCATCTGCCCTACTTCTCACTCTGTCGAGGCTCCTGTTATCAAGAGAGAAGAATGGCAAGTCACTGATATGGATGAGGACGGTTTCCTTTCCCTGATGAATGAAGCTTGCGAGGAGAAGCTGGACTGCAAGGTTACTGATGAGGCTATGAAGAATGGAATTCGTGAGGCTTTGGACAAGGGTACTGATACTGTTCTTGTTACTGTAGTGTCTGCTATGGATACTGAGATGGTTATGGACTGGAAGACCATTAAGGAATAACTGAATAGGGATATGCTCATTATAAGAATGTTTGTTGAACAAACAGTATTCTAAACAAATTATATCAACAGTTTTTCGATCTCGACTTTCATATGGTTAATTGAGTCCTTGAGTTGAGAATTGTCAACAGAGAGAATAGAACAGGCGACCACGGGACGTGTCACTCCACAAGCACGGCCTAGAGCAATCTTCGAAGGGACAAACACATAAGGAACATTCTTATCCTCGCAGAGTAGAGGGATGTGAAGAACGATTTCTAGAGGCTGAGTGTCCGCAGCCATCACAATAAAGGCCGACTTTCCACGATTTAAAGTCTTAGTAGCTAATAATTAGTTCCAGACGAATACAATGACCTTCATTTGCTCCCTTCTTTAACTGACCATAATTTGTAGCCTGCTGAACGAGATCCAGAATAGCTGTGGTCAACTCACTAGGAGCAAGAGGATATGCTTTGGAAGTGTCACTGTCCTATGCATCAGTTGGACTCTACATGTCCTACACTCATATTTTACTGGTTTTATGGAGAATCAAAAACTGGAGAAAAACCGCGGTTCACCCAAATCCTTGCTTTTGATGCCCAGGAATCACTGGAGACTGTGGTGATGAGAGAATAGCATGCTTATAACAAAAAGAGCCAAATCAATATGTGGGATAAAAGTACCAAGTATCACCTTGGTCTGTATTGATAGTATTATACTTGTCTCATCTATGATTCCTGCCCTAAAAGCCCTAAAATCAAATTAGGTATCATATATACGAATCAGTACCAATAGCGATATAGGGTCCGCCACCCACACATTCAAAAGAGAAAAGTAGGGATTGTACGATGTTCACTTCTGTTTTATTTAACGACATTAATAAAGAGGCATTCGGTGGAAATACTCCCTTGCCTTAACTTTGTAGATGTGATGAAGGATGGATATTCCTTTGACCAGAAGGCGACACTGAAGTATTCGATCAAGGGATGCGTATGCAACGGGACTGAGATTAAATGTGTAGAACTTGTCACTTGAGGGAAAGAACTTCACTTCTGCTATTGCTGGAAAGCTGTCTGTCGACTACAAGCCATGCGCGTATCTGAATATAAAGAAAATGTCTATTGAAAACAACGGAAACGCCATTTGCGATCTTGATGTCCCTAACCTGATTAGTGGAACGACATTGATGATTCGGTGAGTAGAATTTGTTGTATCTAACTTAAAGTACTCAAGCAGATGCTTTCACATATGACCTGAAGAAGGCTGTTTGCGGTATGAAGTACTTGTCTCCGAGCTTTGCTATGGACTTCTCTTATGACATCATGTCTCATAAGATGTCCACTAGTGGTGTGTTTAGTGTACTCGCTCTTTTTTTCTCTCACATATAGAAGGCAAGTGTGCTTGCTGGAGTTCAGCTCACCCGATCAAAGGAGGGTGAGAACAAGATTGATGTGGCAGCTGCCTACAAGTACAAGAGCATTGTCCTTTCTTTAGCTACTTGCAACAGTTTCAAAGAGGTCAGTTCGGCTCTCTACGCGAAGTGCCGCAAGAACGTTGAGTTGGGCGCTACCTGCAGTATGCCTATCGCGTCGATGGAGCCTCAGATTGCCTTTGGAGTGCGTATTCTCCCTTCTTCTTCGAGCGAGCTCCGCACAAAGGTCACAGCGGACGGTAAACTTGGCGTGTTCTACAAGACGTCAATCAGAAAGAATATCACCGTTTCGGCCACCGGTTCAGTCGATTTCAACAACATGATTAATGGTACTCACAAGATTGGTATTGCAATGGAAGCTCGTCTCTAAATGGTTTTTCGTTGTTTGTAACAAACACTCAATAACTAATTATTGGGGAGAATATTACCTTCTTCATCAGCAGAAATTGCAGGAATATAGATAGACCGAGTCCCCTGAGGCGGCATTTGCGGTACGGTTCCTTGAACTGACGGAATCAATCCTTGGTTCACTCCTTGCGGTGCTACATTGGCAGCGTTGATCTTCTGCATTTTGGGTTGCGAAAGCTGCATAGAAACTTTCCCGTCATTAGGTAATGTCACGACAGGCCCCATAAACCCTGCAGGAGTCTGGTAAACAGCGGCGGGAAAGTCAACAGCCCTGCCATTTATGGTCTGAGGGATGTATCCAGGAATGATGGGCATCTGACGGGCTGTGAAGAGTTGGGGCGGAACTCCATATCCAGTATTCACAATTGAACCCATAGCAGGCGTATTGCGTGGCATCGACATAGGAGAGGGGTACTCAAAACCAGGTTGAATGGGTGTATAGTTTGGGTACAGAGTGTTCATGTCCACTATACCAGGGTAGGGTCGTTTCGTGCTCTGTGCTTTAAGAGGGTACACAATAGAGTCATTCGCCACCAGCGGATTAGGAAGGATGCTCTGTGATGGCATGGGTTGCAGCATTGACGCGGCACCCTGAGGATTGTAGATTACATTCTGAATCATACTTCGCGGCATCGTATTCGTCGTCTTTGGCGTCGCTTTTGACACCTTCGGAGTCGAGTAGATGGGCTGGTTTCGAGGCTTCTTTGTGGCGAGAGCAGGAGAAGCGCTCTGTGTTTGCTTCGCCGTGCTTGCTGTGCTCGATGGATTTGGTGTGTTCGTTGAGTTTGATTTGGTTAGCAAAAGTGGATTCTGACCCGTCCGTTGATTCGGGAGCTTTCCAGCCCCACTCTGATCGACATAGGAAAAAGGCGCAGATTCTGGAGAAAGACAGGACAACGAGGGAATCAAAAAAGACATGTCAGGCAGAGGACGCTTTGCAGTGGTTTTGTTAACCTCTGACAACTTGGGAGGATCTCCTGACGAGGGATTATTTATTAGCAGTGGAGCAGCAGAGGGAATGAAGGGGATTTCGGTGGGTTTTGAGGATTGAGTTGGTGCATCCTTTTCAGAAGCAGTGACAGATTTCGCAGAGGCTGTCGCAGAATTGGCTTTTGTTTGTTTTGGCTTGCTTGGATTCTAGCAATCAACACAGTTCTAATGGGATACTTTCAGCGAAAACAGGAGCAGGGCATCCGAATCCTCCTGCTTCGCCTCCACTTTAGAAGCTGGATCACTAGCATTCAATTCCGACTTCTTCGTCTTTGACCGGGTTTGAATACCATTTGATTCATCTGACGGTTCGACCAGCGCGTTTTGAGTTGAACTTCGAGTGGTAGGTCGGTGGTATACTTCTTCTTTGGATTCGGATCCTGAACTATCTTTCTCATCAGCTACCTCATAATCACTATCAGACTTCTCTGAGTCTACAGTCCCTTCGCTCTCACTTTCTTCAGTCTCAATTTCTTCAGCGCTTGACTCCTCCTCTCGAATAATGGAATCCACAGTTAGCAAAAGAAAATCTCTAGCATCATGCATGTACTTCTGCTGGATAAACAATGTAGCATATTCTATCCGTAACTAAGGATCAACATCCGAAAAAGCAAATTACGCGCTCAATTTCCTTTTCTAAATCCATTATCTCAACCTCCATACGCTTCTCACTAATAATCAAACTACCGGACAAAGAGTTTACCTATCTACGCTCTCTTCACCTTCTTGTTGGCTCCTTTCTTCGTCCATTGTAAAGCGAAATAACAGTGAGAAAAAAACCTCTTGTTACACTTATATGATGAAAAAACACGCCATGATAGAGATAAGGTTATTCAGATCATTGTACGAATCCTCGCATTTCTTATATCTTTAATTGTTTTAAATGAATTTGTGCTTATTTGGAGTAACCATCACCGATAGACTTCATAAATCGAAACATACTATTTCGTTTTTATCTACTCTACAGAGACCATAGTTTGCTTGTTTGTTCGTGTTTTCTAACCTTGTACTACTTATTCTCACTTAGAGGAAACGATCTTTGTGTAAAGACGATCATTGTATACTTTCGCCCTGTAAACACATCAAACAATATTTCATCTATTGTTTTGTCTGGAGTACTGTGCCATTTTTCTGTTTCATCAGCTCGATCTTCTCATATTTGATAGTTTTAGTTTCTTGACAATGCAAGAAAATGGTAGGGAGCGCAAATTTGGCTTTTTCCACAGAACCACTTCCCATGGAGGAATTAGCTTGCTGTGCTGTCTGCAATGATGGAGAATGGATCGAAGGGGTAGTGTTTTTAAATATTTCTCGAAATCCTAGGATCCTATCGTATTTTGTGATGGCTGCAATATCGGTGTCCACGCATCCTGCTATGGCAATCCACTAAGTAATTATTGTGTTTACACTTGACTGTAGTTAATCACATTCCAGAAGGTGATTGGTACTGTGACAAGTGTAAAGCAAATGCAAGAGATGCCGTAATTATATTTATCGATAGTTCATATAGGTATGCATACTATGTGGGAAAAAGGAGGGTGCAATGAAGCGCACAACGGATTTCCAATGGGCACATATTAACTGTGCTCTCTGGATTCCTGAAGTCTTTTTCCATGACGCTGATGGGCGTGATTATATCGATTATTATCGTATTCCTCAAGAACGGTGGCACAAGGAGTGTTCTTACTGTAAATCGACAGACGGATGTTGCATGCGGTGTAGTAGTAACAAGTGTGAGACCACTTTTCATGTTAGTTGTGGTGTTGCTCACAACGTAATCTCTTCTTATTCTACCATTTCTAGATGCTACTGGAGTATAAAGTATCAACCTCTCCTGAACAACCTGATCTTATATGTGGTTATTGCGAAACACACACAAAACTGTTTAATAGGAAAGGAAACTGGAGAGGTAAAATTGCAAAGAATTGTTTGTTCTTGTTTACAAACACAAAAACGATGTGTTCAACTACTTGAAAAAATGCGTTTAGAGTGCATTTCCTCATAATTTAAAACTTCTAAAGAATTCTCATCCTTCAAACTTCGTCTCAGGCAAACTGCTACGAAATCACCAATAGCACCCTCAACTATGCGAAAGCATTTTGTGACGCCATCAGAAACCGAGAGAAACAAATGAAAAAAGAAAAGACTAACCGAGTTCATGAATAATAGATCTGGCTCCATCTTTATTCATAATGGGCCATATAACAAGATATGTCCAAACAAACAACATAATTTACAGGCCAATTCGTCTTGGAGTTTTTAGCTGACTTCCTCTCTGTAAGGTACGTCCAGGTGTAGCAATAGCAATTCGTTTACTTGTATAAGAAGGTTTCACCTCTTTCTTTTTATCCTCCTCCTTTCTTTTTTCTTCTTCCATTTCTTCCTCCATTTCTTCACGCTGCTTCTTCTCTAGCTTCTTCGACTTCAGCCGTGAGAGAGGGTTTTCTTTAATTTGGAAGAACATAGGAGCAAGTTCGGCCAACCACTCAGCCTCCACAGCAGTCACACAATGCATGTACTCCTTCGTCGTCATCACGAGCTCGTGATACACAACATAGTCGGGGGTATATCCCAGGCTGTAGAGAGCACTGGATGGATGCAACTGACAGGGAGTTCCAGTCAGCATATTGATATACGAACCAATTCCCTTGATACGTGCTGCATTGAAGAAGTAGGCGGAGCAGATGCACTTACGGACAATATCCCAGTTGCTACCGCATGAAACGTGAGCCACCTTCTGCTGCTTCATCAACTCCAGGAGCTGATTACGGACACTTCGCACACGCATCATCGATTTCCCATGAATGTAGTTCTTTTCACACCAAGAGAGACTATACTTGGCACGCTTCCATTGCAGGAAGACGTTCAGATACGTCAGATGGTCGCTTTCTGGAACAGCAAAGTTCTCGTGAATGCTATCTGCTTCCTCCTCGTGTTCAACCGGACGATCGAAGATCTACAGATGAGAGAAGAGAGTCATCCTAACATTAGGAACCGATAACATGGCAACAATCACAACAATTTCGGCAGTGCATCCCATCTTCTCTGCCATCACCATCATCTTCTGTAAGTAGGGATCGAGGGGATACTGGACCATCTTGTCGCCCAAGTCACTCAATGCACCTGTGTTTGTTAATGCGCCCAGAACCCACAACTGATACATGGAGTTCGTTATGTTTTCTTCTGGTGGAGGATCCATGAAATCGAAATCATACAGATTCTGGACTCCCAACTTCTTCAGAAGGAGAACAACATTTCCCAGATTGGTACGCTGAATCTCTGGAACTTGGTTCTGCAGCGTCTCATGTGCATACATGTACTCTGTATACATACGGAAGCACACACCCGGACCTGTTCGGCCTGCACGACCTGCTCGTTGATCAGCATTTGCTCGCGAAACAGGTGTCACTTGTAGCGCATCCATACCGATCGATGGGTTGAATACTTTCAATTTGCAGAACCCAGAATCTACTACATATTTGATTCCATCGACAGTCAGCGAGGTTTCAGCGATGTTTGTACAGACAACACACTTGCGATAGCCCTCCGGCGCTTCCTTAAACACGAGAGCTTGCTTAGAAGCAGATTGCAATGAATACATGGGGAGCACAAGCAAGGGATCTGCCTTCTTTTCGAGTTTGCTCAGTTTTTCATTTACTAACTAAACATGAGCGATCTGCATAGGCCCTACATCACACACACAGTCAATATCTGCCTGACCGGTCATAAACACAAGGATGTCTCCTTTGTCAGAATTCAGGTGAATGATCAATATCTGGTTCACCACAGCAGTGACATAATCCTTCGGAGGAGATTTCTGATAGAATGTTTGCACAGGGAAAGTTCGACCAGGGATGGTAAATATAGGAACAGAACCAAAGAAATCGCTGAATCGATCCGAATTCATCGTAGCAGATGTGACAATTAGTTTCAAGTCAGTTCGTTTCTGCATCACTTTCTTCATAATTCCAAACAGGACATCTGTATCCAGAGATCGTTCATGTGCTTCATCCATAATAATAACAGAATATGCCTCTAGCGTGGGGTCACTCATGCTCTCTCGAAGGAGAATACCATCAGTCATATATTTTATACGTGTTTTTGAAGAAGTGCAATCCTCAAATCGAATCGCATAGCCCACTAAATCACCCACCTTCACACCCTTTTCAGTTGCCACACGCTTCGCCACACTTGATGCAGCTACACGTCGAGGCTGTGTACAACCAATCAATCCGTCACGTGCATAACCGTCCTCATAAAGATACTGTGTCAGCTGTGTAGTCTTTCCTGAGCCCGTCTCTCCCACAATCACAACCACCTGATTCTCACGAATTACATTCATCAGTTCCTCACGAACTGAGAAAATGGGAAGAAACTCACGCTGCTCTTGAATTGTCTTTGTCCGAGCAAATTCACTGACACCATGACCACCATCCTCCATATTTTGTGCATAACTATTGTCCTTCCTATGTGTCAAACTACGGATAGAGATTTACTTCATTTCTTCGTCTGTTTGTACATCATTCGCAACACTTCGATCCTTCATCTGGCGCAATCCTATGGTCTTTCCCATTTTAGATGAATTCAGATCCCAGAAACGATCCTTATTTCGAATTCGTTCTCGTTCTTTCTATATATCACTTGTTTATCAAAACATGACGTCAATAATCATAGCCTTTAGAGTAGCACTTCCAAGACGAGCTAGTTTTGCAAAGTCATTTGTAGGATCTTTCACAATGCTAACCATCTCTTTCTGTCGAGTAAACTTAATTGTTCCTGATAAGAAAGGAGGGCGAGTATTCAGCACAATCAGCATGACCCTCTGCTCTTCATCATCATCCATCTAGTTGATACCATACGACTATCCCTACGCCATCATCTATGCGATTCACAACGCCGCTTGACTGCATCTGGAGATTCTCCCACTTCTCTTGGTCAGCTTGAAGGGCGCTCTGACGCGCTGACATGCGTGGGATTTTCTTCTCGCCCATGTGTAGTTTATACTGCCTTTCTTTCGAGTCGAACTTCTTCTGATCTCCAAGAAACAGAAGATCTCCGTCCGTCGCTTGGCCATCATCCTGCAATTCATTTCCCCTTCATTCTCTACCTTTTCGTAAAACTCGTCGGTCGAGCTATCGCTGTCCTCTATTCTCCCTCTAAAGTCGTCTTCTTCGAGCAAGAGGTTGCGCATTTTGTACTGCTGAGGCGTGTCTTCCGTCAGTTCACCAGAAAACTAGAGTGTTATCTCACCAGAGTGAATACGCTTTGAGACTTTGAATCGCGAGATGGGGTTGCTCGACCTAGTGTCTCTCCACGAGAAAGCGCATCAGAAGAACGAGACGGAGTGCTTTCTACATCACTATTCTCTAGTAAATGATACGAACAGATTGGAGTGGAGTGGCAGCCTCGAATTCTTCGTCAAAATCAAGATTTTCAGATATATCAGACCAGACCTTTTGATTAGCACGTTCTCCACTCTCATGACGATGGTGATGAGCCGAATCACTCGAGTAGCGTGAGTCGTGATGATGGTGACTTGAGTCTCTAGAATGACGAGAATAATCACTATTCATGAATTTTATATTTCAATTCGAACTGCGTTGATTTCATCGTAATTCCACCATTTTCTCTTCGACGATCTCCCCTTTCGCGATGATCTCGCTCTTTCCAATCCGTATTGATACCAGGAGTTCTAGACGGAGTCTCGATATCCTTTCCTCGATATTGCCTTCTTTTCGATGGAGGAGGAAACATTTCGGACGATTGTGTAAAGAATAAGAAGTTAATGGAATTCCATTTTCTTAGAATATATAGAATAACTCCTATGTATTGTGTATATATAATAAACAAGCCAAAGCATACCAAATTCTACAAGATGGGGAATTTCTACTGCTAACCAAGGACCCAACTAGCTAGAAAAGACTAAGGAAACATACGCCAAGTGCCATTGCATGGGCAATTCCATAGGAAGGAGCATGCTTTGCCCATAATGGATTGAAGTGGATGTCACAGCAGATTTTTCCTCCACGATACATCTTAGGGGTCTTCCCATCTAATTCAGGGAGCTTGATTTCTGGAGGACTCATTGGGTAGGCTGCTGGAAGCTAGATAGAGAAATCAAATAGGCAACTACTTCAAACTCTACTTTAAACTCATATTTTATCCGTTTGTAATAAAACCAGCATGTTCCACTCCATCTAAAAATCAAATTGGACTCCAGACAATACTGTGTGCCTGTTTTGTCACAAGTCAACTTGAACCAGTCAGTATCATTTTTCTTATTCAGTTTTACGTACTATAAGGCACTAACTAAACCGAATGCTACAGTTATCAAAGATCGGAGTTCTTCCTTAAGTCTTTCTTGAAATCCCTCTCCATCCACAGGGCTTGCTCTTGACGTCAGAAGAGGAATTTCATCAATTGCAGAATTCATAGTCCTTAACAAAAGAATTCTAAATTGCTGTTTGATAATAGACTATAGTTGTTAATTGTGTGCTGTATCTTTTTAAATATAGTAATCGACCCTTCTCTGAAGAATGAGTGAGACTCAAGAAACTGCTTCAACGGATGTAACGCAGCAAAATAAGTTGTCGCTTCCACTCTCTTTAGAAGTTCCACAGGATGGTACGTGATAATTGTGCACATCATGGTTCAGAACCAGAACCTTATAGACCAACAACGAATAACTATCATCGTTTTTCTGTAGTTATTACGTCACAATGAGGTTTACTCCTTCCAAATGAAAGAGGTCTTTCGGAGGCAACTGTGAAGAAGCCAAAGATCACTTCTAAAACACATAAAGTATACCCAAAAGAAACGAAGAGGTGGATTCAGTTTGCAAAGTCAACAATCGAGTCTATCTCAGCAAATGACACTCGTTTGAAGTTGACAACATTGTGCACTTCATGCTGTACTTCATGACATTTAGAGAAAGCGAGGTTCTCGAAAAGAGTACAGAATCAGAGTCTTCGCTGCTAGAGAGCGCTTTTGAAGTTCGTGGCTGTGTGGAGGTAATACGTAGTACAACTACTTCATGTCTCATCCCTCCAAAGTGAGACGTGTGGAGAAAGCTCAGTCCCAGTCAAAGCGATCGTCGGTGAAATTGTCGGACGAAAACCTCTTCCGGATGCTCGCCGACGAAATCCCCGTGCCCTCTCTCCCCGAAGACTCGAAAGAGGGCGGGAAAGTTCGGGGGCGACTGGACAGGTACATCGTCGACACTCTTCCGAGAGAGTTCTGGGGCAGTCGGTTCTATCTGGACTCGGATGTGGTTGTCGAACGAGAGCAGTTTCCAGAGACCGAGCAGGCGAAGAAGCTGGTCGATGCGGGAAGCTCACTGATCGACGAACTGGTATCAATAGTAAACGGGAAGGACATACATGTGCTCTCACACTTCAACAGTCGATTCAGTCGAAGACGAACGAAGCGATTTTTGGACAGTGTACAAAGTGACACACAGTATGTCGTCGATCCGATGTAACTTGAAAATGGGAAGTGTTGTGTAGTATTGTTGACGCTGCTCGTAAACGACTGAATGCGATCATGGACGATCTTTTCACTAAACCACAGCATCGTTACCGATCGGCAGTACATTGCTTTGTTTGTTCCATACAGTAAAATAAGAGGGATCCCACGCCCTCTCAAACATGCAAATCCTATTGATATTAGAGTTATTTCTAATTTCATCTGCATCCGATATAACCATTGGAGATCATTTGCATGTCTCTCTGCAGTTCTTACATCAAGATGTAATCTTGCACTTTTAATGTCTGACCTAGATGCGGACGAAGTGGATACCATTTCCTGCGAACCAGCTTCCCCACTTTATGAAGCAGAGTTCATCTATAATTCCCTTGTCACTTCTGGAAATGAAACTGGACACACTGAAGCCTCTAAAAGTGTAAACGAGAGACAGCTTTTCAACTTTAGTTGTTTTGAGTTCACAGACATGAATAGGCAAACTTCATGGATAACTATCTATGATGGTCGGGGTGTATTTGCAGAAAATGTGAATCTACTCATCTTAGTCAGGGATAAGAATATTGTCTGGGTAGATGTAGAAGTGGATTGTATTCGTTTTCCTAAAGCCAACAAATAGATTATAATACGATCTTCCATACTGGTGATCCCCTTCCAGAAACAATTAACGTAAACTTTAAGTGGAATATCGAATATTCGTTTAATGGTGACCAGGGATATTCTACTGTTCTGTGGTTCTCTATGTTACTGACTACACTTGCAGTACTTGGAATCATATATATATCGCTAAAACAGTATGATGATGAGATTAAGAAGCAGCAATTCAAGCAACCAGTAAAATCACAAAAAACTGAATACTGTTGTTTGTTGAATAATCAGACCTTTTGAATAGTAGCGAACAGGTAGTAACGATACTTTTAGTAAATCAAATGCGAAGGATAACCCCCTAAAATAACCGCGGGATGAAAAGGCCATCAACTCATGCAATGGTCATAAAAATCTATACTTGATTTTGGCGATGTCTGTTGATCCTAAGGACTTTAGTCGTGCGTTGTTGCATCCCAATCTAAGTGTATAGGCACTCAGAGAGTTATGAGAGCTGCCCAGCCCTTCTTGTGTGGAGGCTTCTCTGCATGTTTTGCATCTGCTTGTGTTTGTGTTTTTGGTGTGTGTTTCATGGTTAGGTCCAACCTATTGATTTGATCAAGACTCGTATTCAAGTTGTAGGAAAGGCTCAGAACATTGGAGCAGTTACCATCACAAAGAATCTGATCAAGAATGAGGGATTCATGAAGCTGTATGCTGGCTTGTCTGCTTCCCTGATGAGACAGGCAATTTATGGAACAGCACGTCTGGGTCTCCACCGCATGTTCTCGAACTACTTAAAAGATAGAAACAATGGTCATTTAACATTCTGGATGTCTGCTGGATCGTCACTGACTGCAGGAGCTCTTGCTGGTATCATTGGCAATCCTTTCGATATTGCGATGGTGCGTATGCAGGCCGATGGACTTCGTCCCGTCGAGGAGAGACGAGGATACAAGAACTGCTTCGTGGCTCTGTACCGTATCACCAGAGAGGAGGGACTGATGACTCTGTGGAGAGGCTGTCTGCCCATGATTTTCCGTGCCATGTCGATGAACTTCGGTATGCTGGCATCGTACGATTTGTCAAAGCAGTTCTTCGATGAGAAGCTGGGAAAGGGTCTGGGAGCGAACTTGATGGCTTCTGCTGTGTCTGGCTTCTGCTGTGCTTTCACTTCTCTTCCCTTCGATCTGATGAAGACTCGTTTAATGAACATGAGTCCCGATCCAGTGACCAAGGAAATGCCCTACAAGAATCTGTGGGACTGTTTTGTAAAGATTTTCAAGAAGGAGGGAGTGTTTGCTTATTGGAGAGGTTTCTGGACCTATTACCTCCGTTGTGCTCCTCATGCCATGATTATTCTTCTTGTCAATGAGGCTGTCATTCCTGGATATGAACGTCTGTTCTTCGGTGGTCGTGTAAAGAGTAATTGTCGTGTTTGTTCAAAAAACAACTCAATGACATAGTAACTTCGACACGACCGATAACACCTTGCGAATAGAGAACAACATCACTAATTATTACCACTCTATAACGATGGAACACTGAGTAATTCGTGAACCCGCAGGAAACGATTCCAGCACAAAAAGAATTAGCATCACCATCTGGGGTATAGCTCCAAAACACACATACTTGGAAAAGCGAGCACACCACCGTCCACACATAGCTTTTCCAGAATACTGCAGACAGGATAGACAGCACTAGAGGTTATGCACAGTTGAGAAACGTGCCCAAGGAGAGGAGATACAACGAAGTCTGAACGATACGATCAGGGGTAACCACCGATGCAATAAACACCTTCACTCCTCTCAACCGCGCCAATGCAGCCATTGTTAAAAGACTTCCCATTGTAAAACTGATAGTAAACTTAGCTGGCCGCAGTAGCAACTACAGGAAATTAGATTCAACATGCGCACTGTAGGAAGTCCGATGAAATACGCTATCACAAAAAACACAACTGCTAAGCCAAAAAACAGTAGAACTTCTTTCATCGTATCTGACCTTATGGTCAATGAGAAAACCTAATAAAACGCTTCAGTAAGTCTTGTGCCCATACCTCTTGCTCGCGAGAGAAGACCGACTGATTCGATATCACCATCACTCTGCTCTCCTCCCCATATAGAATTCAACCAAGATGAGTGCGTAGTTGTTAATGTCTATATCAAAGTAGTAACCCAAAGTTACAGGCTCCCTCTTCTGTTCCTCGTACCATTCTCCAAAACTTTTTGACTGCATTGATACAAATTATATTCAGAACAGGGAGAAATTGATCTACCTTTGATTAGTTTCTGATTGAGTCTCACTATTTCTACTGAGGAGTGATTTAATGTGATTATAAATGAGGAGATACATCTCAAACGCTTCATATTTCCACTAATTGATGCTTGTCATTCTCCTTCTTGGTTTTTTAATCATGGTGTCTATATTCGATATTCAGTATTTCCAATTTGCGTAGAGTAAGTATTGCCTAACCAGTCATTCATCACCTAGAAAAGCGAGAAATAATATGACAGGGACATATTTCAAATTCATAAATAGAGAGTGGATACTTTTTTATTCCTTAACAATGGGATGAGTCAAAGTAGGCGACTGTTTTTGCAAGAATAACATATTCTCTTTCAATACTGCTTTGCTGTCAGATTGGTTAAAGAATAACCAAGAAATATTACTTTGAAACACTTCACCTAATATTCTAGAAAAAATAGTAGAGAATAACTATGCTATGGTTAAGTATACCATTACTAAGGTAGTGTTCTACTTTCGACCTTCTATGATGGATTGCGAGGATTTCAAATAGTTACTCTTCTTGAAGAATAGAAGCAGAGATAACGCAAAAGAAGATGTACAAACAGTATTGTATTATTCGAAACAACAGATCCTAACAACTTTATTATCAATAAACGTATACTGCATTTGCTACTACAAAAGAATACATTGATTCATAATAAACATCTACAATACTTACTTATTTCAAATACTTTTTATCATGTCATCGTTAGCTGCTGTTCAGGCTGATGGATATTACTATCCTCCAAACTGGAGTCCGTCAAAAGGAAATAAGGACAAGTTTCACCATGTATGGACCATAAGCATTCTTCTTATGTTAAATAGTCTCACCCTCTCGGAAATCGCGCGCGCAAACTCCATCTGGGAATTGTGATCGTCCGTTTCGAGATGCCTGTGAATGTGTGGTGTGATGGTTGTGGAGAGCATATTGCACGTGGAGTACGTTATAACGCAGAGAAAAAGAAGTGTGGAACCTATTTTACTTCTGATGTTTTCGAATTTCAGATGAACTGCCACCTTTGCGGTCAGCGCTTTATCATAAAGACAGACCCTCAGAATCGAGACTATGAGTTTGTGAGCGGACTTCATCGGAAAGTGGATACGTTTGATGTGAAGGATATTGGTACGCGCGAGTTCGACGATAAGGAGCAGGCACTGATGCGTGCCGATGCCATTCGTTCCTTGGAGAATAAGGAAGAGGACAGTCTGAAGTACGAGAAGGCGGCTCCTTCCCTCGATCGTCTCATGAACATCGAGGAGAAGATTCGCACAAACGAGGACGTACTCAACCGGAAGGTCCGCGACAAGCTGCGGATCATGCGCAAAGCGGAGCAGCGTCGCGAGGATCGAGCTGCTGCGGCAGGACTGTCGATCAAGCTGCTTCCGAAGAGCAAGAGCGACATTCGCAAGAGTCGGAGCGTGACGTTCGGTCGGAAGTCGCGTGCGGAAGTCAATGCAAAACTGCTGGAGTCAAAAGCGATCTCTGGAGACATTTTTGGCAAGAGCGATCCTCTTCGAGATCACACGCTGAAGCAGTGCATCGCAAATGGCGTAAACCTGCAAGTGTTCAAGAAGGAGGAGAAAAAGGAGGAAGTGGTCTTGCCGACTGTTACTGTGAAGCCGAAGAAAGTGAAAAACACGCTGGGCTTAGTACCGTCTTGCTATGGCGAGGACGAATCTGTGTAGTTTATGTACCATGCACTGTTTCCAACAAATACTCAATCCAAATGCTATTCGTTTGCGACCGCGAGCTCTCACTTTCTTAAAGGACCCAATGTTCATTTCCTTCCGGATGACCAACGATTCATAGCCTCTCATCACCTCTGCGAACTAGACATCAGACATGGTTGAGAGGTGCACCAATTCTTCCGCATTTACGTGAGTTGAGATAAACGCTCGTTCTAAAACATACAGATCGACGCCCATATCTTCAGCGCTTGAACTTACTGTTGTCAAACCGAAATCAATCAGGACCAGATCGCCTGTTCCATCCTCTATCAAAAAGTTCGACGTCGTTAGATCCCCATGGATGTAGTTGTGGTTGTGCAGCTTTGCCACAATCTCTCCAATTTTAAAACAATATAAATGAAGTTCATCCTCTAGGTGTTCACAGCAAGATGTGGAGATACGTGATTTGTATAGAGATTTATTGATATAATCACGCACAGTGTTACCACTTATATAGTCCATTACTATACAATAGCGATTTACATCTACATAGCGAATAATCGGAGTCTTCACTCCAATTTTTAGACACCGAGCCATACTACGTGCTTCCTACAGATCAACAGTTATGAGCATGCTCACTAGTACAAGTCGCTTATTCCGGATTGAAGCATCAAGTGCTGGATGGCGATAAGCTTTTCTCACTCGTTCTTTCACTATGACTTTTTTCCCTAGAAATGTTCCGGAATATAGTTTCTATATGTCACAATAATCTATTGTGTATCACTCCTTCAGCTCCTTGAGCGACTAGCTCGTAATGAGTTGGATCAAACGCAAACTTCGTTGGTAACTCTTCAAATGGAATGTTATCTTCCTCCATAGCAAAAACAGCAAACAAGTATTTTCGAAATTTCGGTTTATGACAAACAATCAAAACATCGCACAGTAAAAAGGACTCTGCTCCTACCAGTAGCAACTGTTTTCCCGAAGAATTCCACTTTAAACATTGAAACGCCTCTAATCCTACTCCTCAGAACGTACGACTGGAGATACGATTAGGAATAACAGACCACGTGATCTCGCCATTCTGCCACAGATAGAGCGTCAGATTCGACGTGACCACCGCCAGACGATCTTGTTCGGGACTCCAGGCAAAAGAGAGCACCGGCGTGCAAAAGAGGATATTGACAGCCAGACAGTCTCGCTTGATGTCCCATATCCAAAGAATCGACGGCCGACTGTTCTCCTTGACGGCCAGATAGCGATCGTCGCAGCTGAACGCGAGGGTGTGGATGCCGAGATCTCTCACGCTCGACCTACTCTGCAGAGCCGCACAAGTCCTACAGTCGCGAGAGCGTCGCCGTGGCTGCGGCCGCGGTAGGAATGCACGTCTCCATCTCGAAGAAGTAGTTGCCCTCGGTCGAGTTCTACATCACATCTCCGCCACATCCGCACCAAGAGCTGCTCGAAGCTGTCGGGAGGATCTCCCGGCTTGCGTGGATGCCTCTTCTGGTAGCGATCGCGCACCTCCAGCTTGGGCAACTCGGAGCAGATCAGCTACGTGTCACAGTGCGGATGGAGCTACAGCCTCCTTGCCCCCCATGTCCGAGAAGACGCACAGCTCGCGGAGGACCGACAGGGACTCGGTGTCGATGAGCGTGCAGACGCCCTCGTATCCCCCCACCGCCAGCAGAGGGCGATGACGCGCCACTTGCTGGACTACAGGACCGAGGGAGTGACCGCTCTAGACAGCAGCAGAGGGAGAACGGTACACGACAGTGGCAAAAACACTCCGCTCCATCGAGACTGTACAGGAGAAGGCGGTTGTGGACAGGGTGGTCGACGATCGACAAGTAGTGGTCTCCGACTGTCCACGCGATCTAGACAGCAAAGAGACCCAACAGATACAGATATTGCCTGGGTGGTGCGCAGAGGGAAGGTAGACACACACTCCCAGTTCCTGGTACTTACGATGCTCACGTAGTCCTGCTGGTAAGGGCTGTTCACTGCCATGCGGTGGAGAAAAGCGAACCACTTTCCATCATGAGAAAAGGAACAATATCTCCAAATATCGCGTATCCCTGGCAATGTGACGATCTTTTTAGAGCAAATTGACCACACGGTTGTCTGAAGAGCACACTCATTTAACATTAGAATATGCTCGTTGTCTGGAGCCCACCGCACAGAGAGAATAGACAGAGTTTCGTTACTAAATGCAATGTTCCAAGTCAAATCGCTCAATGAGAAAACCTAGGAGCAAGTATATCCATTTCCATACTTCGATAGATCCACTCCGTCGAACAAGACACAGGATATGTAAGGAATCAGGTGACCATTCAGCATAGTCGACTCGATCTGAGCAGTATAATGTAAATCGGATAACTTGATCTGATATTGTCATAATATCCACTTCTTTTCCATTTGAAAACAGAAGATACTCTCCATTTGGTGAGTAAACGCATACCTTCCCAGAATATGTATACTCTGGAGAGTAGATGACAATAGAGTGATGTCCGCTGTTTTCCTCCTCTTCCATTCAACTTTCTGAGCACACACTATCACTCCTTTCAAACAAACAACTCGACATGATACAATTTAAGGACTACTATTACGAATACGTGTATACCCCGCCCATAAGTGCTTGTTTCTGTACACTGTGATGACTATTGTGGATAAAACAGCAACTGCATAAAAAATAGCCTACAAATAAATATATACATTCAAATCCACGATATAGTTGATAAGTGGGGTTTCATCACCTTGACTCTTGATTGGTTTCTTACACGCTACAGTCTAGATATAGGAGCTAAAGCAATGACCGTACATAGAGTATGTCTGTGCTGCTTGGATCACTCTCATTTCTACTAGATAAACTTCCAAACAGTTCCCTTACAGATTTAGACACGAATACTGCATTATATACCCAGTTGCCTTACATTCTTCAATTGTCTAAGTTCTGAAATAAATACTTGTCTTACAGAGTTAGATGGACAAGGAGAGCATGGAATTGAAATATCACAGTTTCTAAAGGAAAAAAACCAACTACCGCTGGTTTTTGACATTACTCTCTCGTGCATTTCCCCACATTCAAGCAAACACAAAAAAAGGAATAACAATGAAGATCTGCCAAACTTCATACTTTTTTAATTAGTTCTCTGATTATGAGTGCAGTGTTAAATGCAGCGAAATCAGCTCAAAAGAGAATTAGTGAAAGGAAAAGCAAAGTTATAAATGAGGTTACCAACAATAACGTATCCTTTTAGTATCTTTTTGTCATAGCCTTTTGACAGAAAAGATATTAATGAAAAGAATATGAAAGTAGTTTGTATCAACCTTGTGCAATGTAGGCAAGTGAGGCACAATCTGTGCCAACAATCTATAACATTACAAAGGAGTCGAAAATTGGAATTGATTATGCTCTTTTGTTCTGTGACTATTCTGCTCATTCTTCTGAGACCGTATCTTCTTTGTCCTTATGCAGTGCAATATCTGTTTATTGCTTACAATATAGAGAAGCTGTTGGGTGACATTGGCTTGCAGATGATTTGCCACTATTTGTCGTTTGGGTTCTATCCGCATCTGAATGAAATCAACCTGCAAGACAACTTGCTCACGGACATTTCTCTGAACTACCTATCCGACCTCATTGAGAGCAAGGTGTGTCCCGAGCTTCGTTCCTTAAACTTGTGTTGCAACTACATAAGTCAGTCCGTGGGACAGACGTTCCTGGACTACTGTTCTCAGCACTCTGTCTCGATCGAGATCGGAGGCTGTCCCGACTTCGCGCTATCTTCTACAGTCCCCAAGACCCATTTTCCGACCCTGCTGTTCAGAGCAGTGACTCGAAATGACATTGGAAACGTCTCCATAGACACGCTGGTCTACTCCGACTTCTGTCGAGTGGGTCAGTGGTGTCACATGGGCGGCAAACCCTTCGTGGGCATCCAGCTGTTCTACTACGGCTGTGGACAGATCACGGCGAGGCTTGTGGATGCGAACGGGAACTACTCGTTTGGAGATGGCGAGTGTGGAAATCTAATCTTAACGACTCACCTGCTTCCTATTGTGTCTGTGGAGTTCGGCTGCCGGGATCTTCCGTTCTATGTGACTGGATTTACTGACACAACTGATGGATACTTAACAAGTTTAAAACTTTGCTTAGTGGCTCATTTTATTGTTTGTTTAAAATCGGACCAACTTTTGAACATTCATTTTTTTGCAATGATATCTACATATTCCGAACAATTAAATGTCCACCCGTTTGTGGAGGACTTTAATCTGACGTACTCCTATGCTATTGTTTCTCTCTAGGGAACATACGATTAATGTTGATATTTCGACACATGAAATTGATGGAACACTATATATTCAAATCGGGGGTTGTGTGATGAGTATTCAAGAGTTACGGAAGTATAGACAAGTATGTATTTCGAATGCTTCATTTCTGTATTATGCAGAGTTTGTTGGTTTTCGTTGTACCATTTACTTAAAGGTATTTGCACTACTGCAACTGATTGTAACTTTGTTTACAAAATCTGTGTTTACAATATCGTGTGGTGTAGGATCTGTCGTGTCGAGTATCTTGTTGATCTTGTCCTTACGAATTGTCTCTCGTTGGTATAATGTTATTGTAGTCGTTTCTCTTTCTTCCAACAATAGGCTGGATGCGGTATTACTCTCGGAATATGTACATCAGCGTTGCTGACGTACAGTTTCTTCCGTCCTGAGAGTATGACCTCTATTACTCAGTTATTTTCGACCATTTTTGCTCTCTTTTTCTTCTTTTTACTTGTAACATGCTTTTCTCACTTTTGTCTAGTTTTCTTTAACCTACTATGCCCAACGATTGCAGACTATTCTCCATGTTACACCGAAAGAGTGTAGGTGTCTATTGGTTCTCTTATCTTCCTAGATCGAAGTAGGTTGGCGTAGCTATTGCGTTTAGTGTTTGGCTTTGTTTGTTTGACATGGCTGAGTGCATAGTACGTAAAAGATAAAAGGAAATCTTGACTAAATTAATAGGAACAAATATAAGAACACAATACAATATAAAAATGAAAGGAATATCTGTTCATTTCCTGAATTAGAAAAAACTTGCTGTCACTACTAAGAAAGTTACTATGAACACTGGCTTTGGCAGTGGGAACTTTGGAGGTGGCAGTGGAGGTTATGGAAGTAATAATCAGGGTTTTGGAATGGGGGGTGGAAATTTTGGTTCCAGTGGTTTTAACAATAATAACAATAATAATCGATTCGGAACTGGGAATAATAACATAGGAAACAACAGTTTCAACAATAACAACAGTTTTGGTAATAATAACAGCGGAGGATTTGGGAACAATACTAATAGTTTTAATAACAACAATAATTTCGGTAATAACAGCGGAGGATTCGGAAATAATTCTGGAGGCTTTGGAACAAATAATGCCTTCGGGAGTAACTCTAGTTTTGGAGGAAGCGGTGGTTTTGGAAATAATAACTCTAGAGGCTTTGGTGCCAACACGTTCGGAAATAACAGTGGAGGATTTGGTAGCAACAACAGCACGTTTGGAAACAGCAACAGTGGATTTGGAAGCAACAACACATTCGGAAACAACAGTGGAGGCTTTGGCACCAACAGTTTCGGAAACAACAGTGGTGGTTTTGGAAATAGAGGAGGATTTGGAACCAACAACAACACAGGAGGATTTGGAGGAGGTAGTAGTTTTGGCAACAGCGGAGGATTTGGTAACAATAACAACACCTTTGGAAACAATTCTGGCTTTGGTACGAATAACAGTGGCTTTGGGAACAACACTGGAGGCTTCGGTACGAATAACACGTTCGGAAATAACAGCGGAGGATTTGGAACCAACAACAACACGTTTGGAAACAACAACAGTGGATTTGGAAGCAACAATAACAACAGTTTTGGAAACAATAGTGGAGGTTTTGGCACCAACAGTTTCGGAAACAACAGAGGTTTTGGGAGCAACAATACCTTTGGTACCAACACTGGGGGCTTTGGAACCAATTCTGGGTTCGGCACGAATAGCAGTGGCTTCGGAAATAACAACAGTGGTTTTGGAAATAATAACTCTAGAGGCTTTGGCACCAACAGTTTCGGAACGAACAGTGGAGGATTTGGTAGCAACAACAACACGTTTGGAAACAACAACAGTGGATTTGGCAGCAACAACACATTCGGAAACAACAGTGGAGGCTTTGGGAACAATAATACTACCTTTGGAAGTAACAAAGGAGGTTTTGGTACCAACAATACCTTCGGTACCAACACAGGAGGATTTGGAACCAACAACAACACTGGAGGTTTCGGTACAAACAAAGGAAGTTTCGGTACGAATAACAGTGGTTTTGGTACGAATACTGGTGGATTTGGTACGAATAACACATTCGGAAATAACAGTGGAGGATTTGGAACCAATAACAACACATTCGGAAACAACAACAGTGGATTTGGAAGCACTAGTTTCGGAAATAACAGTGGAGGCTTTGGCACCAACAGTTTCGGAAACAACAGTGGTGGTTTTGGTGGAAACAAAGGATTTGGTGGCACTGTAGGATTTGGAACCAACACTGGATTTGGCACCAACAATACTACTGGAGGCTTCAATAATAACCCTGCAAACCCTCCACCGAATATCGAAGGAGTGAAGAAGCAAGTGGTCGATACTCCTTATTCCACAGTGAATTCTCTTATGGAAAAGATTTCCCAGTTAAATGGCACTCTCAATGGGCAATCCACTATGTCAGAACTTCCTAAACAAACTACAGAGACTGCTCGTGTTTCTGAATCTACTGTTGCTCTGTTTGCCATTCCTCATTCCATAATAGAAAAGCAGGAAGTGCCTCTTTCTTGTGCTGAGAATGAGATTGTGAGAAATGAGCAGGAATTATCAAGTATGGAAAAGAAAACGAGAGAGCAAGAACAAGACGAGGAATCGAAATCTGTTCCTGTTGAGGAATCTACTGTTCTACAGCCTGAAACAAAGATCGCTATTCTTGTTGATGATGTACTATTGGATGGAATTGATTACTCGTAGAAGATAATAGAAATCGGACAAGAAGAGACTGTTGGTGATCTGAAGAAGATGATAAAAGCGATGGTAAGTTTATGGAAAGAGTGTCATCAATAGGATCCAGAATTGGAGGATTTCTTTATCGTGCACGACAATCACATCCTCTTGGATGATTCAGCGAAATTGTCGTCAATGCAGCCTATAGGTAGACTTGAAGTCCTCAGAAATGCATCTGTCAGCGCCTTCTCTGCTCCAGAAACTGCTCAGACCAACACTCTCCACACCCCTACCACTCCGGAGGTTCCTGCCATGCCGGAGACTGTGCTAAATGTGAAGGAAATGATCTCGGTTCCTAGACGTGTGATTCCCAAGGACCACATCGCTCCGAAGCTGACAAAGCCTGGATACGTATGCAGTCCCTCAATAGCGAAGTTAAACGAGATGATTGAAGAGGAGCTGAGCTGCGTCAGTGACTTCACGATCAAGGTGCAGAATGTGGCGAAGATTAGATGGAAGGAGCCTGTTGACCTGTGTGGATTGGACTTGGACAAGCTCGTGACGATCGACAAGAAGAACAACCTCCCCTATGTGGAGGTCTCTCCGGATGACGGACCGACTGGGACCATGCCTGTAAACACTGGCATCAACAAGAAGGCAAAGATAACGTTCTATGAAGTACTGCCGAAAGACTGTTCCGATGAAGAGTTTACCGAGTTTGTTAAAGTCCGAACAGCAAAGATGGGCGCAAAGTTTGTGTCATATGATCCAAAGAGTGGAAAATGGGTAATTCGCGTAGATCACTTTTAGTGTTTTATTTGTTAACAGCAAACTTCCTACGTTCTAAGACTTTCCAGATCAGTTTGGGTGATGAGGCTAACCTTTCAAATGCAGTTTCCAGCAATTGAAAGTACCAAGCACTATACCACTGTTACGATTCCTGACAGGGCAACAGTTAGTGACGTACTTGAATATACTATGTTTAATTTGCAGTTGTTTAAAGCGGCATATGCTGAAACAGGAGTATCGTCAACCTCACCGCTAATTCTCAAAATAAATGGAAGAGAGTTAAGTCCAAATGATTCCAGAAAGCTGTCTGATATAGGAATCCTTGGATTCGACATTATCGAGATTATCATCCAAACGAACGCAGAATCACACAGACTCCAAGCTCAGAAAGATGAGGCCTGTTTAGCTCCATGTTCTAGTACTAGAAATGCTCTGTCGAATAACTCAACTCAGTGTCGTATATATAAACTAATCGATAAAATTAAAATGCTGCGTAGCGATCCGTATAAACGGTGTACACAAATGTCTAATCAGTCCTCCAGCAAGAGATCTGAGGTAAACTCTATGGGACCATAGTTGTACTATATTTGTCGCGTTTGTTGGAAACATGTTCATGTGTATAGTTTACAGATTCTGTCTAGCTGATAATAGTCCTCCAGAGTGGTATCAGGAAGACCCGAGAGGATGTTTTCATAGAGTTCGACGAACTTCCTAAAAGCGTCGTTCGTGGTACTGTCGGGTACGGGAGGGAGAGGAGGAGGGATGGCGTGCATCTTCTGGAAGAGTCCATCCATTCCGGCGACGGTCAGATCCTCCTCCAGAGCGAAGTACTGCCTCGCGTGCTTGTCTGAGAGTTCCGTGTAGCGCAGCAAGAGTGGGCGCAGCGGGGAGGACATCTCCTCCAGCTCCAGACTGAAGCGAAGCGACTCCTTCGGCCCCAGCATTCCCCAGAACCCGGAGAGATCGACGCTCTCCAGCGCACGCCAGACGTTCGCGAGGAGCGTCTCGAGAGGCTGGAGCTGCAGCAGCTGCGTTCTAATCGGGAGAGGACAACGGAGCGAACTTCGCGCACAGTCTGAACAGCTGCGACAAGCCGCGGTACGTGGGGAGGACGGCGAAGGCGCTCTCGCGAGACAGCGCGACGATGCGGAGGTGGCGAAATGTCACCGTCTTCTCCACCCCGCAGACGGAGGGATCTACTCGTGGAGGGAGAGAAAGACGTACCGAAAGTGACGCTCTGCCCGCTCTTCTCTCCGGAGACAGCGAGAAAAACGGGCTCGATGCAGTGCAAAAGGACAAGGGTGGGACTCACCGCAGAGTCGTCCAGCGACTGCAGGAGGGTCATCAGACTCGTCGCGCTCGTGGGGTGAAAGGGAAAGGATCCCGACAAGGACACGGCGTTCCAAACAGTAAACGAGGTGCATTGGGAAGGAACATATGGCTGCTCTGTGGAGGGAAGCAGCTTGGGAAGAAAAAAGAAAAAATCGACACAGAAAATCGCCGAGGGAGGATAATCTGAGGAAAGAGTTAAAATGGCTGCAAGATCGTTTCCAGGATCACTCAGCTCCAGATTACATGCCACTTGATCCACGAGGGATTTTATCGTAGTCGAGTACAGGTAACTCTGGTTATCTTCTCTAGAATCTCCAGACATCCACATATTCCAGTTGTAGATCTGTTTCAGTTCACTCTCCGAAATAGGATAGCCATTTTTCTGACAGAGAGAACACAGAGTTTTGAAAGTATTAGCAAACTCAACCGCTGCCGTATCACTATCAGAATATCCACGGATTTTCCCACTCTCACGCCAGTACTTTACAAGATCCCCAACACCTCTTTTACTAAGCTTTATTCCCCACAGTGCACTGAATTTCTCGGAAATTGAAGCGTAGGAAAGATGAGTTCGATCCCACTCCTTGATGATCAGCAACTTCTGCTCTTTGGATAACTTATTATACTTGGGTAGTGCTCTCTTTCGTGGCCTGGAAGACAGAAATTCATCCTCCCTATTCATACCAGAAAGTTATTCTGGTTTTCAAATTATAGATCACTGTTTCTCCAGGGAGATCATTATGATTTCCCATTCAGTATGGATATCTATATTGCTGTCTTTCGTTACGCACTCAACAAAGGGTGTTCTGACAACAGTAGGGATTGAAATAGTTCCGATGAATAGCTATCAAAAGATTCGAATGGAAATTATTCCTACTCTACAGAAATGTGTGCTTTGACTACGGAAGTATGTAAATGATTAATGACTAAGTATGTAGGTTTTGAAGATGACTCTCTCATTTGTTGTAATGAAAGTAAGAGAATGGAGGATGAAAGAACCTCGTGCAACATTTACTTTTTCAGAGATAATGTTTATGAGTATTCCTGCACTATTAAGTGCTGTCGCTAATCTATTATTTTACTATCTGCATAGAACTATAGACAATGAATTGGTGATTCAAGCGTTTGGCTCAATGGAGATTGTTGTTATTGGAATTGCCTCTGTAGTATTGTTAGGACGCACTCTCTCAGGTATTCAATGGTCAGCGATCGTGTTGCTGTGTACCTCTGTCATGTCAATCGAGATAGGAACTTGCAGTAGTTGCAGTCTGACTGACCTCCCTCTCTTTCCCTCCCTTGTTGCTATCTGCTGCTCTGGGCTCGAGGGTATGGCGGGCGTGTTCAATGAGAAGATCCTGAAGGAGCGCAGCGAGGTGAGCACTTTCCAGCAGAACGTATGGATCACGTTGTATGACTGTGGGTTGGCTTGTCAGTAGTTGGGGAACGCTGATCCACCTCGTGTTCATGCAGGTAGTTGGGTGGAGGTCTTTCGTTCAGAGTGTAACATATACCAATTTTAACATTTTTGCCTTTTTGTTCATTTTATCGTAGGTGTGATTGCATGGGTAATTATGAGTGAAACTATACGTGGAATTGCAGTGTCATTTATCTTCAAGTATGCAGATTCGATTACTGAATCTCTTATATCTTGTGCTTCACTAGTACTGGCATCTCTCATATCGTTAATCATTCTGAATAGGGAGATGACAGTATCTTTCTATTTGGCCATAGGAAACTTGTGTATTGCTACACTTTTATACGAATCAAGTCCTGAGCCATCCAAGAAAAAGAAGAAGGAAGAGGTACAGCGCCAAGAATCGATTGAAATCGAAGGTTATAGTTGTTTATTAACAAAAATCTTCAGCGCAATTACATGAACTTATGAATGGTTAACACTATTGGTCGGGTATGACTGACATGGATAGGGAATATATGGATAAAGAATAACAGGCTGGATTTTTCCTTGATCAATTGTTAAAGGGAGAACCGGAATTGGAGTAGTAATTGGAACTGTGAGACGCTTTGCTTCAGTAGAGGCGACTTCACACAAAATCTCAAACATAGAAGCCTTCTAGAGTGGTGAGAAAGAGATAGTAACTACTCTCTTCAGAGTATGAGTGGCCTTCTTTTCGTGTTTATGTGGCACAGAAGTAGTTTTGGTATTGTCCTTACTTCTATCCTTTAGTTGGATTTCGAAAGTCTACTCGGTTTCGTCTCGCTTAGCGGCTTCTTCACGAAGCTTGACCTTTTCGCACGAATTACATACTAATCGACGCTTATACCTATTCATAGTCAAAAGCTATCATAACTCTTACCTATGTCTAGAACAGGGTTCACCGTTCTTGTGGTCGCATTTAGCATAACCAGGACATTGACAGTGATTGCACTGAATTTCATTACACCATATGCATCGATTGGGCTTCGGACCTGGTTTACTAGACCGTGAAACTGAGATATTCTGAAATTTGTCTTCCCAATCAGATGGCGTCAATGGGATTACCGGATATTTCTGTTGTCATTAGTATTACCAAACTTTAGGGTCGAATGATTCTAGGCCATACGGCCTTTGTAACAACACTACTTACATTGGTATCCATCGAACAGAAACAACAAGAATACTGAAATACAAAGATATCATCGAGACACAATAAAAGTAGAAACGTAGAAAATTGGAACAACGTTTATGGTATAGGAATACATTTCTCTACTTCAAAACTTTAATAAGATTATCATGGAGTCATATTACCTATATAGCAGCAAACATACATTCCATTGTAATGTTCATATATGTGGTATTCTGTCTCTCTTGTTATCTTAATTCCTTTAAAGCAGATTTTTAAAGTGAATTATGATAAGCAGTTGCATATGTTTTACAGCATTCAGGATTATGACTATTGATAGTTGGTTGCTTGACTACCGGGATAGTGAATATGTGATTACAAGCAAATTGAGTAGGGTGACACATCGTTCGTGTATAACTGCTGAGACGACATGCAAGATACGATATACTAGACATTCTGTTAATATATGATATTAGATAGTGATAAAATCTTATTTGTATTCTATTCTTAGCTAGAAGAACTATGCACGTATACTCCTCCCTCTTCCCCATTTCTTAATGATTAAGCCACTATATAATCTAGGGTTTGAGAAGTATTTGATCCCTAAAAATCGTGATACTACACGTTCACTTTCAAGTTGAGTTCTGTGCCTCCAGTATTGAAGAAATGATACAGAGGTAATTTATGTATAATAAACCTTGGCTAGAATATTATATTGAGTGTGATGGAATAATTGACACTAATGTGTGCCATATCAAGAATATCGAAATGAGCATGAAGTTCTATTTTTGTAAATTGTCTGAATTGATGCTCGTGGAATAATCGGTAATATAAGAGCATTTGTTCGATATGATTTTCTACCCTTGAGAGATCTAGAATAGAGTGTTTCAGCCCATAGTCGGAATTAACAGAAGATTGTCTATATATTAAAGGATATTTTTGAAAACTCCCAAGATTGATTATACTATGTGTTTCTACATACTGATACGATTACAAGCTCACTTATATAAGGGAGATCTCTATTTCAGTATTCTTTTCTCAATATACAGAAACTATTCATTAAAGCAATTACTGATTTAAAAATCGTAGTTTCACTCAGTTGTAGTGATGTCTATTAAGAATAGAAAATGGTGATATACCACACCAAAAATAGACTGGAATATACGAACAAGTCAAGATGAGTTAGAGATGTCATATGAACAATCTTGATATCCACAGATGATCGAGCTGCAGAATATCATGAGGATATTGAAAAAGTAGGTTAACAGCACTATCAAATACTACCCACAGTCTTATATAAGTAGTTTCCTTCACTTTTGAAACATGTATTTATGCAAACACTGTTCTACAATAACCTCTAATAGAAACTGTCAAACGTACTGTTTTTATCCAGCATAATCATATCATCTTCCTTCTTCTCTTCCGTAGGCTCCGCTTCGACTGACTCACGAGAGATCAATCCATCCTCATTATCCGATTCATGCTCTCCCCACTGCATGTTAATGCTGGACCGACGTTGAATGCCTCGCAATTGGCTCGTCAGATCTTTCAGCCGCTGCTTTCGTGCCAATTCGTCCAGATTGTATGTCTGTGCCAATCCAGCTCGCGAGGTTTCCCTCAGTGTGTCTTCGATGTCCTCTCCCGTTAGAATCATTGTCATCACAACCTCATCGAACGAGATGATATGGAACTGATTCGTCATCAGTGCATACTGCGCACACTCCAACGCTCTTGCAGCAGCCATCGCATTTCTCTCGATGCAAGGCACCTGGACCAGTCCCTTCACAGGATCGCATGTCAACCCAAGCATGTGTTCGATCGCCATTCCAGCAGCATACTCGATCTGTTCTGTCGATCCTCCCATCAGAAAGCAAGCAGCTCCTGCAGCCATCGCACATGCGACTCCCACCTCTGCCTGACACCCAGCCTCTGCTCCTGAGATGGACGCATTCACCTTCGCCAGATTACCGATCACTCCAGCCACAGCCAGAGCATCCACACAGTCGTTGTCCGAGATATCTTCTTGATGTGTGTGGAGGTAGTAGAGCACGCCAGGCAGAATTCCGCATGCTCCACACGTGGGTGCGGTCACCACGACCTCGCCTCCTGCATTGTTTTCTGATACTGCCAGTGCATAGGCGAATAGGTACGCGTGTTGCTACATGTGAAGCGATGGAGCAGCACAAACCCCAATCGATGAGTTGCTGCGCTGAGCCGCTCGATACATGTCAC
>JZRO01000099.1:0-23811 GCA_000963465.1 Blastocystis sp. subtype 9
AACTCGGATTCCTGGGATTCTAAGATCTCCTGAGGGTATTCTGTACAATATTTTGTTTGTTTCTAACCAACAAGTGTGAAACAAACATAGGCACAAAAAATGGTAATCAAAAAAAACTTATACATATAGTAATTACATCTAGTTAGCAGTTGAAACGAGTAATCTTGCGATATATGAAAACGACTTACCGGTATCGCTCATGATTTCGGTGCAAATAAAACTGAGCCATTTCTTACCCGGAAGTAAAGTATACGTCTCCTTTTCTACACCAAAGTTCTGCACGAATACAGGACTTAGAACATAATTCTGATTATTCTTCTTATCAGTAATAATGATCTTAGGATGTTGGCCATTCTTATACATGATGGCTATAATCAAAGGAGACGTTAGTTTCGTAATAACATCCAAATCATTACAACACATAAAGGGCATACAACACGAAGAATTTGGTACAACAACGTCATCTTTAACATGAATTGCATGAGCCCATAAACCAGATTGATATTCTGTCTTATCAGATCGTTGTTGTTGAAAAATAGGGATATTTTTAGGAGTAACACAAAAGTTAGAAAATTTCTGTAACGATAATCCTTGAGCTTCATTTTCAGTTTTGAGTGAACTAACTATGTCTTCATTACTCTGACTTTCATTTGAGATGCAAACACGAGCGTCAGGAGCTTTTCGATGAATAGATGAATGAACTTGAGGGACAAAACGCTTATTAATAGGTGAAGAACTGTTCAACTCTGTAGAATTCTTGTTCAAGCTTGAAATCGAACAACAAAAGATACTTCCTCCTGAGTGTATTCCTTGTAGATTAGATTTAGAACTTTTCACTCTCTTACTTAAAGGACACGAGAGAACCTCCACTCTCTTATCTCTTCGGTCCGATCTTGATAAAGCCCAGTGTGGTACATTCAAACCATTATTAACACTGTATGATATGCCACCAAAATTTCCATTGTTACTTGTAATACTTGTTACAAGTCCTTCAGTAACCTGCTGAAAAGGACTGGTATTCAATTCCTGAAAAAGAACACGATTGTTGTTTCTATCACAATGTGAGCAATGCCATGTAAACACATTAAAATTGGAGTAATCTACGGGATACACAGAACTAGTAATAAGGGTATTAGAGTCATGTTTATCAATCATTCCACTAGTAAGATGATGTTCAGAATCCAGTGTTAACTAGCGATAAATGTGCTAATAAAAATAACTACATCAAAGAGGGTTGTCGCATTTAGACTGTTTCTGTTGAAAGTAAGGGACAGCTTGGAAAATGATGATTGGAGCATTCTAGACATAATTCATACTCAATATCTATACAAAAGAACGGTATAACTAAAAGACACTTCCCCTAGAAAAGCGAACAGATCGAATTCAGTAAGAAAAGAATGACATTATCTGTGAAATGAAATGCGGGATATACCGGACCATATAAAAAAATGGGACCCGTATTAATCCAACAAACAATAAAATATCACCCTTGAATTGTATATGAATCGCAGCTATCCAAGATAAACTGTACGTTCTCCTTCCACTGGATCACTTTTTCAAGCATATTTTCCCATTCTCCATCCACTATGAGACACTGCACTCGACTGAGGTTAATCACACACAAAAATACATACGACACTACAAACTCTCCCTTAATCTGGTCCATCTTTCCCTCCACAAGACCGCTCTTCACTACATCCACAACATACTGCTCTGCCTCGCTCACTGGAACCATCAGATGTTCCGCAATCTCTTGATATGACATTTGCTGTTTGCCACTGCACAGCTTCGTAAAGGCAAGTATTCGGCAGTGCTTCAGGAGTGTTTCTCCGTCCAGATCATGCTCCTTCAACACCTCCGGATGATCCTGGACAAATGTCTGCAAGCTTCCGATATCCCCTCTGTTGACGATATGGAGCAGATCAAACAGATGTCTACACGTCATTCGCGGCAATTGCTCCGACAAGTCGATATCCTTTAGACCAGCGAACACCACCTGTTCCTTGGCACGCGTGTCCTCATCGAGGATGAGATGTTTCAGTTGGATAACAGCTGTGGATGAGGAGTGAGGCTAGCAAGTACCGCACTCGACGGCATAGTGGGAATATTCAGGGTCGGAGGGGAGATAGGTGGTCAGCAGCTTGAGGAGACAGAGATAGGCCTCTTTTCTACAATGGAGAGAGAGACCGCAACATACTCTCGCTTCATCGAAGTAAGGGTCTCGTGAAGAGACAACAGCACTTTACGATAATCCGCCATCACATCGTCCCAGTCACTGTTGTCCTGATTCAACAGGAATTTGTAGAACTCCTCTAGTAACTCTGGGCATCAAAGAAGTCATTCAAAACTACTTGATTCGTGAGCAAACTTGATAATCTTCTGGAGAAGGGCAGCCCTGCATGATTTGAATGAAGGCATAGAATTAAGAATCAAAGAGAGACTAACTATAAAGAAAAATGCCCATCCTTACAGTTTGGCTTTTAAAGGTGTAGCCATCGTAGAGGAAAAGAGAATATCGCACATTTCTAAACAAACTTCTTTTGCCTCTTCTGTTGCCCCCAACTTTTTCACAACTTCCATGAGAATAAAGTAAACACTCTCTACATCTATAGAAAGAGTAAGTAACTGGGCAAATGCAAATAAAATAATTACCTTTATCCTTTGCCTTATCACAGACAACATTAAGCTCTTTGCAGCAAGAAATCACAAACTCGCCACTTTTCCCAGAGTTAAATAGCTCCATAAGATGCTCGTTAATCTGCTGCTTCTCTTCTTCATTCTAAATTATCAATCCAATCGTTAATCTCCAAACATGGTAAGAACTTAGAAACGATACTATTATTTCACAAAGTTCTTGCTCATTTTTTGTACTATAGAATAATGAAGTAGACATGTTTCAAGGGAGCCTCTTTACAATACAATAAATTGATAGGGCAATAATAACGGGAATTTTGAACAAACAAGTAACATCATTTGTGTCAGCTTTTGTTCCACTGATAATATGTTATTGATAGCGCTTTGTATGCTACTATTGTCAATACCCTAGACATGAAAAAAATATGAGAATCAGTACTCTACACACTTCCAGTATTTGAGTGGCATTCTTTAAGTATGATAAACACAGACTTATGTCGTCTCGCTTAACACTAACGTATTCACCTATATATAACACTCTCTCCATAGGGTTACTATATGAAGGATCTGCATTGATGGGAGACATGTGGTTAGCATAAGTATTTAATGGAACTACATTGACTGTGGGTGGTGGCTCCTACAAACAAGAAGTTCAGTTAGACCTACAACTCTACAGACAACGTTTATACCTGGATATTGTATTTGTGACTGAGTATTCTGCTCTACGGAAGAAGTTGGCTTTTGTGAAAACGCATTCATTCTGTGCAAATAAGGAGGATTTATCACATTATCATCAACTGGTGGTATAACGCTTTGATGTTGATTAATAGGTTGATTTTGCTTGAGAGTTGTATTCTGAGTTGGCTGATGGAATGAATGATTCATTGCCGGGACATTTCCGGGCTCCACGCTTGGCTGAGTAGTGACTGGTGATTTATCAATATCATTGAATTGAAAATCGATAGATGAATTAGTAGGATTATTCATAGGAGCAGGAGGAATAATTCCACCTTTCATAATAGGAATAGAAGAAGATGATGATTTATCAATATCATTGAATTGAAAATCAATAGATGAATTAGTAGGATTATTCATAGGAGCAGGAGGAATAATTCCACCTTTCATAATAGGAATAGATGAAGATGATGAAGATGATTTATCAATATCATTAAATTGAAAATCGATAGATGAATTAGTAGGATTATTCATAGGAGCAGGAGGAATAATTCCACCTTTCATAATAGGAATAGAAGAAGATGAAGATGATTTATCAATATCATTGAATTGAAAATCGATAGATGAATTAGTAGGATTATTCATAGGAGCAGGAGGAATAATTCCACCTTTCATAATAGGAATAGATGATGATGAAGATGAAGATTTATCAATATCATTGAATTGAAAATCGATAGATGAATTAGTAGGATTATTCATAGGAGCAGGAGGAATGATCCCACCTTTCATAATAGGAATAGATGATGAAGATGAAGATTTATCAATATCATTAAATTGAAAATCAATAGATGAATTAGTAGGATTATTCATAGGAGCAGGAGGAATGATCCCACCTTTCATAATAGGAATAGATGATGAAGATGAAGATTTATCAATATCATGATTATCAGATTCTATAGAAGTATTAGATGTAGAATTAGTGCGGTTGAGATCCAGCTTAGATTCAGGAGAAGCAGTAGCATTATGATTGGCCGTATCGATACCCGATTTATCAGACTCTAGTGCCCGTATTCTGCCTGATACTTCAGTATCCAGTCTAGAATACTATGTATTACAATACCTCTGCCAAATATACTTTACTACTTAAGCAGTTCGTTTCTTTAGCTACATACAGATACATCGACAAACGTTGCAAACAACTAAATAGTAGAAAAGCATGAACACAAACTCATGATCAGAATAATTACTCTTCGATACCTGCTGATGACAATAATCAATCATCATCTCAAGTCCATCCTAGTTAAGAACAAACAAATGTCCTCTACCTTCAGTACGTTTTTATCTATGGGATGATATGCATGAGAACTTTGAAAATCACGAATGCTACTCTGAAGTGACAACAGTTGTTTTTTCTCTTCTTCATTTACGGAATTTAGTTCCAAATCCAATAGATGGATAGCTGTTGAATAAAATGCCATACTCAGTTGATAATACTTTACATCACTACCTTTATTCGACATAGCTATCAAGCTATTTCCTTCAGCAATAAAATCATTATATGATATAGGCATCTCCTTTGAGTAAACTGTTCCTATGAAAAGAGTTATAGTAATTCAATTTTACTATACTGTTAAGAATAGTTTACTATTTCTGGAATCTCCTCTCTTTGGATTCTATTTATAGAAATGGATGAATCAAAAACGATTCCAACCAAAGAAGACGATCCATTAACAAATGGCTTTGCAACCCATATTTCATCGAGTTCTATTTCGTTTAGTAGTTCTCCGATTCAATCGTGTCCAAGTAACACCCATATTTCATACTCATCTTTCGTAGGTCCAGCTTTATCAGGATTAGATTTGTCTATTTTGTCCCATGTTGTACTTTCTGTAGAATCATAATTCATTAGGGGAAACCAAAGAAAAGGAGACAAGTGATGAGCATCCAAGAGAAGCCCGTATATTTATCTAAATTGTTTTAGGATAGAAAAAGCAACGCTTCCATTGGGGAGGTAGCCTTCACTTCGAATTCCTACGTCAGCTGTACAAGTACGGATTGGAGAGTATGTTATTTAGATTTAATTGATGCTAGATATTCCAACTAGGAAGGTATTCGAAACAATGCGACAGTATTGTAATGATATCACATACGATTTTATTGAAAACCAGTTAAACGTAGTAGCTAATGCTTGCTATCTATATAGAATCTCCGTGATCATATGGAAGACTCTCTTAAGGAGTTCTATGTTCATTATTATCAAGCACTTCACTATCAAGAGAGCTATTCAGGTGTAGGAATTCTCGTTATACAAACAATAGTCTGATGCCGTGATGAGTAAGTTTTCCCTTTATCCCTTTGCTCCGCAATCAGTGAGTCAACTTGCGGTACTCTCTTTCGTTATGAATAATCAATAGGAAGAGTTTCAGCAAGTCATTCCTTCGGTGGATCAAACGAGTTCCCTACCATCAGTACAGCCATCACAACCCGAAGAAACTGAGACGTCGGACATCCTGTCCCGAATAGCCGTTCCTAAAGTAACATTTGCTGATCTTCTGCCAGGCAATACTTTCGAAAGTAGTTCAAATCGCGAGCAGATGATGGATTCTCAAATCGAATTGCATCAAGATATGCTGTTTCAAAACAATTATGTATTGCGAAAGTCAATCATCGACTCGAGTGACAATCATTTATTGTTGCATGGAAGTTTAATGAATAATACTGGATTTGAGTTTGGGATTACGTCATCAGAAGATGATATGGAATTGGGAAGAGGAATGGAGAAACAAAAGATCGATCGAAAGCGTTCGACTGCCGAAACGAACCCTACACACCTCATTTCATCAGTTCTTTCAGCACAAAATGTGATCGTTGTACTGATAATTGTCTTGTAGAATCGCTATGTGGAACATGTAGATCGACTTCTTGCTGAAAACTCACCTATACTCGATGGAATGCCTTTCGAGCAGACTGGAAATGAAGAATTGGGACCGAATGATTCCATCCTGCTCCCTTCCCTCTATGAGGAAAATAGATTAGATGATGTTTTTGATTTCTTAAAGTAGAAAACAAGTTTTAGTGGATTGTTTTTTCAAATACATCCAAGTCATACCCATTTAAATGGACATGACTTTTCAATTCGAAGCCTTTCTTTCGGTAGTATGACTCTGCTATGGATAGTAAAGAAATTGTTGAAAGGCGGACATGCAGTGGTCCTATTATTAACCAATGTAACAAGGAAAACGAGTAGGGCATAAGTCTCCACCTGCTGATTCCAGTTCCTTCCAAAGCATATTAGAAATACCACGACAACGGTAATTCTTTGCCACAGCTAACTTCTGGATTTCGTAGGAATCTGATGTTCCTATCCGAATTCCACCCATCCTAGAGTTCAGTAGAATTCACTTCCCTACCCAACTACAATTCCATCCACATTCAGTGCAACCCACAATTTGTTACGTTCTGGTTTCTTCAGGACTAGTTGATACAGTTATCACATATATACAATGTGTATCTTTTTCAAATGTATTTTTAAAACTTTTACGGATATAGGATCGAATACTTGAGTTATTTTGAGCAAGTTCTTTGTAGGTATCAAAATAAAGATTATGAACACCATCATAGTGCTCTGGACAGTATTCACACACAGTAATACTTTGAAAGGAACCAATTAAAGGGATCTAACTCAATCACTACGCTCACCAATACAAACTTCAGAAGTATTCCATTCATCTTCCTTTACTACAAAAGGCATTGACCGAAAAGTATATGAAACAAACAATACGCTAACTATTCTTTTCAGCTACTGACAATCTATCCAAACCAGTTAGTAAGTCATCCAACATTGTATGATAATCCGAATCCTTTGATTCTGAAGGTGTATCTGTTTTCCGCTTTTGTTTACCTCGTGAGATTGTACGATAATACTCGCGCATATACTCGAACCATTTTTCAGAATCGAATTTGTCTTTCATTTGAACGACTTTATCAATATCATTAGGGCAGTCCAGCCATTTTTCAGCTACCATCTAAGGAGTCAGTTTCCAGTTCAAAAAGCTACCCTATTCCGCTTTGGGATTATTTTCTTTACATTGTGTGCAACAGGACCTTGATCTTCAAAAGTACACTCGAATTCCACTTTGGTTGTAGGTTGTAGTAGTTGAACTTCATCATCAATATCTGAATAATGTACAAAAACTAGTGATAACATGAAATAGAAAAAGACTCACCATCTTTCCAACTTCCGTAATGCTTTATGATTTCGTTTTGCAAAATAAATTCTGGGTGAATAAAACCAAATCCCTTTTTGTCATTGAAGGATTTAACGTGACCAGTCACAAAACGCACTTGCTTTGAATCAATGCAAGATAGAATAGTTTACGTTGAACTGTGTGAGTCGCCAGGAAATACGACCCACTACACTTCGTAGCATAGGTAATTTACCAGTGTACGAGAATCATTTATGGCAATTTTGTATCTTGTGTCGAAGTACCTAAGGTATCACTTCAGGGAATAGAGTTTGATTTTATCGATTCCGAGTTCAATATATTTATAAATGGCATTTTGGAATTCCCTAACTCCTCAATCAGGCGAAGACGGATTATTATGATTTTGATGGGTTATTCACAAACGTTGTGATGGAAACGATTTATGAAGAGCCTGGAGAAGAATCTGAATATAAAACTCATGGATGGTTCAATCAGTTGAAGCACAGATATCAACTTCCTACATTCACAACAAATGACTGTATTATTCTATCAACACTCATCTTGGTATCCACAATATTCTCATATTCCATCCTGTCGTCTAATCTTCTTGATGTGTTTTACTACTTTTCGCATGAAAGTGAATCTGTTGCATCAGCATATGTAATGGTACGTCTCCTTATTGACTGTAGTCCCAAATATTAGAAGATCTACAGTTCGCCTTTGTGATTGTTGGAGGATTACTCAGTGACTGTGTCTATGGAAGAATCCCTCTTATGGTGTGGTCATTTCTTGTATACGTATGTTCAATCGTGGTATTCTTACTCATCATTTCTTTTTGTTCTCCTTCATTCTACCTTATCTTTGCGATTTCGTTGTTTACAGATCAAGTTTCTAATTCGTAGAATTATTTCCAGTGTCCTCTATGGCATCGTGTTGGCATCTTCATTCACCCTTACTCTAAATTATGAGTATATTAGTTCTCCAACAAGGAAATTAAATATTCTAAAAGCTGTGATTCGCGCAGTCCTTTCCTTTGCTATTAGTTCTCTTGTTGTCCGTTCATTCCTTTTCTGGTGTCCATTTGTCACCAGTTTCCGTATTTTGTCCATTTTGGCAAGTATCTTCCTCTGCCTCATCGTAACTGTGTGTCTTGTTCATTACTGCTAGTTGAAGATCTCTTTCTCTGCAAGACACCATTTCATCAATATTCCCTTGCAGGGGAATCCAGTGAAAGAGTACTCACGAGCAGCCCACGTTCTTTCTCGCGAATACCATGTTTCTCTTTCTGATCCAAGAGAAGCGCTTTCGAACGGACCTGACATTCTTCAGCGTGTTTCGTGTGACTTCTACTCGCGGAGCATCTCTGGAGAATCAATGGATGCGTGCGGTGGATCACCGGAGATCCTGCATTCCACTTCTAGTTCGATTCTATCGTGGCATTCATCGTAGCTGATTCTTACTATACTGCTCAGGAGCTGGTTCTCCCCTCCACAACCACTCTCTCCAATTATACTCTTCCTGAGGGGACAGATCTCAACGCACTTCTTAATCGTAATGCTGATGTAACCTCGTCTCCTCGTCGTGGCATTCATATCAAAGTCCTGCGACCTTTGTATGGGAAAGTTCCAGATCGACGAACTGAGTGGAAAAATCGAGAAACTGCTTCTTTTCTTCATGACGGAATTCAAACAAATTTGGTCGGACGTATGGTGTAGAAGATCTGTTTATTGTAGAGTTGTATCGCTTGAATCAACAGCTTCGATTAGCAGGGATTCAGATCGTTTTATGGTGTTGTTTTGAGTTTGTGTATAGCGTTTTATCTGCTCAAAGCTATGTGATTCAAAGCACGATCACTTTATCCGATTTTAGTATTTTCTGCATAGAAATCGGAATTCCGTTTTTCCAGCTTATCACTTTGACTCTATTCCGATTTTTTGGATTGATTTCTCGTGTCTCAAAATCACCTCGATTTTCACCGTTGCAAATTATCGGTGCTGGGTATTGTGTACTTGATGACTAATTCTTTGAAGTGTAGATTCTTCTACTGACGATGATATTGACTGCGGTATTTAACAACATTCTGTTCTTTAAGCCTGGAAGTTCGTCTGTTTTTCTTCTGTTTACTCCATATGCCCTGATGGCATGTGCTGAGGTATTTATTACCATTGGATCTTTGTGCTTTTTCTACCAAGAATCTCCTCGCCGATCCCAAGCGATTATCATTTCTTTTTTCTTTTTATCTCGTTATTGCGGTTCCCTTTTGTTTTATGCGCTTCTCCCTGTTTTAAACACGATTTGTACGCTTGATAATGCAATGGGTCCAATTCCTCATTATGAATATGGTCTATTACTGCTTCTTGTCCTTGCTATCATTGTAGTAGTTTCTTATGTGCTATTAGCAATGAAATACTGTTCTGTTACTGAAGCAGAGTTAGACCAAGAGTGCGAATCGTTAAAGCCTGACCGTATTTTACATCCTTACTTGATCAAAAAAGAGAATGGGTTGAAGTAAATGTGTGATGAAAGTTTGATATATAGAAATCGATCGAAGTCTTGTGATTCAGTGATTTCGACATCTAGTTCACTCTCATCCTTTTCAGCTCGCTCAATTTCGGATGAAATTCTCTTTATGGGGAGTATTTCTCATTCTACAAGTTAATTTCGTGTGGTTGGTTTGTTTAAACTAACAATGATTAAGTGCGCTTATGTTTCTTTTCAGCAGCTGCTTGAAATGGATTTGATTTGAAATGATTTTTCCCCATATTCTTATGCTTTCGGATCTTTCTCTGTTTTCCTTGATCTAATGCCATATCCCACTCATCTGGTTTGCGCATATCTTCCCACTCTTTTAATGCTTCATGACGCTTTGATTCGATTAGATGTTCAAAGCTATTATGTTCCTCACTCCAGTCGTAAACTAAGGATAATGAAGTCAAGTGGGTCAAACCATTTTCTGATTGTACTGGAGTGTCTGTTTCTTCCACCTTCTTTGATTTTTCCACAATTCTAATAAGAGGAAAAAATCCAATACCTACTGTTTGAATACTTCTTGGAGATTATGCTTTGGTTCTGATGGGGGAGGTGAAACTTCTTGTGCTGGCAGTGGCTTTGACACAGCTTTCTTTTCGGGAAGAGGAGTAGCAAACTTCCCTAAACAGTAGAGAATAGCATTATCTTATACGCTTTGGAAGATTCAGCCACTCTCGTGCTGTATTGGATATGACTACAATGACAAATACTTAATAAAAGGACTCTGAGATGCTTTTGATGCAGTCAATACTTGTTTATCATCTTCTGATTTTCCAAAGCGTTTCTTTGTTGGTTTTTTAAAAAGCTGGAGATCTGATTCCTTTCTTTCTTCAACTTCTTCCTTATTTATTGGTTCAGATCTCTTTGGAGATGTTTCTTCTGACTCTCTCGTGAAAACTAGATATAATAACCAATACAAATAATCAACTCTCCTCATTTACAGACTTTGGTCTTGCTCCAGCAGCTGTTTTTGCCAATACAAACTCAATTCTAAAAAAAGATGTACCTTACATTAAAGAATACCTTCTTGGTAATAACTGTTGTACGTTTTTTCGTAAAGAATTCCTAAAGGTAAGAACTCGTTATTCTCAAGTAAAACATTATATCTTCTCCATTAGGTACTGTTTGTTTATCATTATTTCTCTTCTTCTTTGCCATCCTGTAATCAACAAACAATTATACCCCAATGAAATTATTCTGGTTATTTTGAGCTCTCCTATCTTGGAGTAATACGAGCAATGGTGTAGATCTAAAATAAGCTGTACTATTTGAAAGAGACAATACACTCCCTAATTTGGTTCATAAATAATTACCCTATTGAAATATGCATAAGCGGTAAATGATTCAAAATAGGAATATGTGTAACAGTGATTACACTCAATAGGAGTGGTTCTGCATGAAAATATAGTTAGTATAAGAGTTAAAGAGTAAATACAGAGAAAACCAACTTCATACTTTGATTAAACCATTTCAAAACGTAGTACATGAATCAATGGAACTGCTAGGCGTACTCTATTAAATGATAAAGCAGGGTTGCTAGACAGACTATAATAACAAGGGTACAAATATAAATCACATAGTCTAGTCTCAACCCATGAATTTACTGAATAGGACATTGATATAAGTGTAAAACGCAACAAGGGAGATTTAGCCAGCCTCTCACAATTGATGATTCTTGGACTATTGTTCAATAGCTATTATTCTACGTTCAAATCACCTGCTCCTTATTCCTCTAGAGCTGTACTATTTCACAAAGATCAAAGTCAATGATGGCATGCTTAACCAGGTTTTAAGAAATTCTGTATACACAGGTAATATCCTCCTTTATAGAGAGATCACAGATAAGAAGTCTTATTAAATACAATTATGTCACAAATATGTGTGACAGAGAATAATCCAATATTGTCCAGTATTTTCTGTTATTCAAAAACAGTTGTTACTGTGCATACATAGCTTTATCAGTTCTCTCTTTTGGAAGTAAGCTGTCTGTTCTACCATATTGTTATTCTGTTTTGTTTTATCAGTCTATTAGTAATACTAACTGTTTTTTAGATTTCTATAGAGGTATGGATAATACGCTTATCTTGGATCCATATACTGTTTCAAATCGTCGTGTACAGAATAACATCGTATGATAATGTGGTTATGCGACATATAGTCTCCTGGCGACGGTTCTGGATATGATTGCAATCTGGATATGGGAGAAGAAAGACATTTGTCACTCCCAGAGGTGACTACCAATACGTATTCTATGACTCCACATCGCTTTACGACTCCATGTACTCCATCTGTATTTACTTTTGATACTATTCCTGAGACGGACAGCTGTGCCACTCCTTATTCTTATCGCTCCTACGACTATATGAGTCGAAATTCCGAAGGTCAATTTTTCAATCGATTTAATGACCCCTTTCTTAATTCCGAGCCTGTAGATTCTTGTTATTTATCCAATTTTCGAAAGCACTCTCTTTATTTGGATCGTTCTTGTACTCAAGATGGAGATTTCTTTCAAGATTATTCTCCTATGTTGGTTCAACCGCGTCGTTCTAGTTTACAAAGTGATGATCTTTTTTCATCCGGTTTTTCTATTTTTCCTCGTGCATACTCTACCTCTCCTGCGTTTCCTCGCTCACTCTATCATCCGGAGATGTCGATGCCATCCATGTCGTCAATGCAGTCAACCACTTCAGTACCATCAACGATATCAGCGTCTGCAGTATTAACATCATCGACGACATCAACAGCATCGACGACATCAACAGCATCGACAGCATCGGCATCAGCAGCAGTTGCATTACACACTCCAAAAGTTATCAACCAAGCACAGGCGAAGTCAGCAACAACAACTCCAACGAAGCAACGACGACTTCACTCCCGTGCTACATCACCAAACAAAGTGCCTAGTTTGACGGATCCTGCGAACGTTGTGGTTCTTGAGAATGTGCTGAGTGGGAAGGACAAGCGAACCACTCTAATGATAAAGAATATCCCGAATGCGTAGATCTCTTGCGGTGTCATAAACTGTAGGTTTTCTCGAGAAACCGTGCTTTCTGTGGTTGATCAGTACTGCAAGGATAAGTACTACTTTTTCTACCTTCCGTATGATCAGAAAACAGGATGCAATCTTGGCTATGGATACATTGACATGGTTGATCTACCAAGTGTAGCTAAGCTCTATAAAGGCGTGGGTGCATCGCAGCAAGTATAACTTGTAGTTGAATGGATGTACCTGGCAAAACACGAGAAGTGTCAAAGTCTGCAAGATTTGCTATGGTCGCTTGCAGAGTGGGGAAGTAGGTCTAAGAAAAGGGTGTAACGACTAGCAAGATCTGGCGGAGTATTGCAGTGATTGGTCTGTGATGGCTTCTGATGAGAAGTATCATCCTTTATTTTTCCGAGAAGTTACCACTATTGTTGATGGAAAGGAAGTGAAGAGTATGGAAAGGTTTATTCCTTCCACGAATGCTCAGACGAAGAATAGTGAATAGTTCCATGATTGTTTTGAGAAGACAGTTTATATGAGTTTCTGAACTGTTTCATCTGGAATTCCAATTTTTCATACTCTTCATTTTGATCTTTGTGTTTGTTTTATTCATTATGGTTTGTTTTATATTCTATCCCTAATACACAGCAAGGAAAGGCAGATAAGACCCCAATTATCGTAGTAACTGAAATATGATCTTCAACGTTTTAGAAGGAAGTCTACGCAACACTCGATGAAAGCAAGAAGAGAGAGGGAGCTATTTTGGCAAATCTATATAGTATTGTTGTGGTACGTAGTTTTTCTATTCTTTCATATAGACAATTGATGCTATACAAAACGCTTTCTCCCAGGGCCGTCTTTCGGACGATGCAGTTCAGATTTTCTGAATTGTCAACCATAGAGTTCACAAATGAAGCGAACCTTGATGGAGCAGTTCAAAGTATCGATGAATGGTGCAAATGGACTCGTTTCTGAGGAGCAGTTCTTCAAAGAGTAAGTAACTGAGGAGGTTTGATATACAGCTACTTTCCAAATGGAGAGCATCAGTTCGGTGTGAATTTGCTGTTGGATGTGGATGGTACAATTCAGCGTCTGCGTGACGAAGCGGTATCTCAGTATGTATTGTCTTTATGTAGATTGAAGCATTCAACAACCTAAACAGTATGCTGCAAAGGATTAAAACAAAGAAGCGAATTGCTCAAGCAATCACTGTGCTGCAATCAAAGTAGGAGAGAATATCATGTGGTGTCATAGAATTAAAAAGTGTATCGACTATGCTCACAAGAGTTTTGATTATGAAAGTGCAATTCGAACGATGCAGGACTATTTAAACGATGACATATGCGATGATGACTCAAATATTCAAGATCCTAACGTTTTAGCCAATATTACGAATGTGAAGGATGAGCTGCAGAACTCCTTCCAACAGATCAAATTCTTCGCTGTTTCTTACAAACACATCCAACTAACAAAGACTAATATCGGGATATTTTTTTACAGAAGATTTTCCTGTCCTGATCATACACCAGCAGATCAAGAGTAAAGCCATATAACGTACAAATAATCTCACGTACAGGAATTACAGATATGTACAAACTCTGCTTTCGAGTTACCACTTCATTCACTTCACTCCATTCACGGATATCATCAAGCAACTTTTCGGTCTCTTGATTTAACACTTTATCCAAGAATGGGTTGTCAAGCACGAATTCACTTCCAGTCACATGAACAGACAAAAGTCCTTTGCACCGCTTTACGCACTTGGATGGGAGTTGGCAGGTGTTGACAAATCGGCTAAAACTACCAGTCTGCTGATCGATGCGGAGTGTGAGATAGTCACAGAGTGTTCCGCACCCACCACACGCACTGCAGGATTCCGCAGACCCATCATAGCAGCTGCCTCCATCGCAGTGCTCACATTTCCGCGACTGGATCGACTGCTGGACGATTGTTTCCGCCGACTGACTCTGGGGAGAAAAATCCCACGCAAAAGACACAGGACTGATTGTATATCCCATATCAAACAGTCGATTCTGAGGTGTCGAATTCCAGCTTATAGATCGATACTCGAAGGTCGAGTCCACATCGATATGATAGCAGTAATGTAATTGAGTGCTTATCACCCTCATGTTCATAATAGTACTGTGACCAAGTAGTAATGGCTTTAAATGCTGAGAGAGAGACTCCAGACAAACTTCCAATGAAAAGAGAGGATAATCAAAAAAAGAGTCAGAAAGTAAGGTTTGCTCACATGAGCCACGAATCTCTGGAGGTACACTAACTGTGATGTACTCTCCGGGCAAAAGGAGATATCGCTGTAAACACTACCAATCAGACAACACTCAAAAGAGTACCTCAACACTTAGAGAGTCAGTAGAGTCAACTGAAGTACTATCAACCTCATCTTCTGTTGTCGACTGGGATTCTTCAAGAAGACGTTCTTCCTACAACTAAGAACAAAGGTATAGAGGCACAGTTTGCTTATTATCCCTAAAGAAATTAAATCTCATTACTTCGTCTTTCAAGTAAAATATGGGTGTGCTTCTTATGATGAAACTCCAAAGTGGAAACAGTATTTCTTGAAGTGTTTAGGCGATTAGGATATAGTAATCCTTTCTTCTATTGATGATATGACTATCTGTCGATTCTCTTCTTTTTTCGACTAACATCGCATAGCCCCTCTTTTCACCATTTTATTGTTTAACCATATTTACTATTAGAATTTGGTGTAGTTATATACACAGTACTAAATCTGATATCATATCACTTGGTAAATGTGTGAAAGTGAGGATATCGTTTGTCTCTTTTCAAAATCAATCTCTTTATGGTACCCAGTAAGTTTTTAACTTGATGTGATCGCTGAAGTTTTGTTCTAATTCCCATGTCTGAAGTCTTTGAGTGTTTTAGCTAATATTATTGGTTTCAATACATGATGTAAAACGTTGTATGTAAAATAGTTGGAGCAATTCTTTTGTGATGATGCTGTTAAAGCATTTTCTCATATCCAGGAGTGTTATATTATTGGAAATGATCTGTTATTTCAATCACTATGCATATATCGTTGTACTCCTGTGCTACTCTTCTCATGCTTCTATTATCTGAACTTTTAACCTTCTCAAAAACAAATTGGGGAGCTTTTCTATCTTACCCTAATATCTATATCTCTGATCTAGCATGGATAACACAAGTGATGGTCGATTCGACCATCTAGAGAAAAAAGATATGGAGTATACACTACTTGCAGAGTTCAGATAGCTGAATGAAAGAGTGACAGGTAAACAGGATATCTATCAGGATCTTTGCAGATGCTAGCAGAAATGCAACAGAGCAAGAACAGTTTGATACTGAACCAATGATAGGAATAAGTGCTACACATCCACAACTGTTCTCTTTTTAAAAGGGGGGCCTGTTATCTGAAGACTCTTCTCTATTATAGCCTAATCCAGTGATGTGTCCTGTTTGTGTAAAAACATTTTCTGCTCTCATTTTCTCTCATCTTGTTCCTATGAGTGAGGCAAAAACAATTCTACGGGTTACGGCGAGAGACGGCAAACAGAAAGGAAAGACTTCATACAACATTGATCCTCAAAGTAACGTTATTGAATATATAGAGAATCGGAAAGTGGAAAGCAGACTAAAGTGATCACTGTGATATTTTGGTCATGCCATAGGTTTTCTGAAATCTCTACCGACGAAACAACTCAAAAAGCGTTTGTTGAAGAGCATATATCTGAATGGATTCAGTCGATCCTTCATGGAGTGTGTCAGATAGTGATTGTTGCTGGATCTGAAGATAGTGGAAAGAACTATTTGATTAAAGGGAATAACTCAACTCCTGGAATCATACCTTCTATTGAAAAACGCCTTGCGGTTCTTGGAACTGAATTGACTCTTTCTTCAAAAGTTTCCTATTTGCGCTATTCTAATAGTATTTAAAAATGACGTTTTTCACTTTGAGACATGTTTTGGGATATCTTGAATTCAAACCACAATCCAGTCCCTCTTACATGCTCGAACGATATATATTCCTTTTCTTCACTAAAGTCTGTAGGTTGTTTTCTGCCCCTCTGTCGTAGCTACCCCTTGCTGATCTGAAGAGTGTAAGTGCTGTGGAGAGCAGCATCCATTCCTCCCTCCAGTCGACCTACAAGGACCTGCAGGGCCCTTCTCTCTGGCTGTTCACTGTAGCAGAAGATCCACCCTCACTGATAGTGTCGTCCTCGTTCTTCCGCTCTCTCGCAGCCAGTTTTCCTGGCCGTCGTTGACATGACAATCACTCGTTTCTCTTCTCGCAGTCTTTCACCTGCAGCCCTCACAGACTTCGAGCAGCTCCACACACTCCGCTTTCCGCTGATCGACCCTCCCGAGCCGACCAGCTTCGCCTCATCGATTGAATGTCTCGCCGTTTCCTACCCCAACCGCACCCTCCTGGCAGTCGTCCACTCGCAGCCCAGTCCCTCGGTGCTCTCTCTCGTCAGGGCGTGGGGCACTGCGGTGTCGGACGAGGCTTTCCGTCCGGAGGAGGTCTCTGACGGCACGGTGACTCCCATCGCTCCGCAGGACGACCTGCCCATCGATCTGATGTCCAGCGACAGCTTCGTCGACTCGGCGTCCAGCGACTCTTCCGACTCCTTCTTCCAGAGTTTGGTTCCCTGTTCTCTCTGACGTAGCGCCGAAGAAGACAGCGAAGCGGCTGATCCAGCGATCCGCGCTGAGCGGACATGTCGCAAAAAGCCGCCGATTTTCGCCAAGCAGTCGATCGAAAATCTACGAGAACGAGTCGCGACTCTCGCAGCTGATGAACGGGTGGGGATGTGGCGCTTCTAACTCAGCAGCTTCCCCACGCTCTCTCCCTGCTCTCGAATCCTGCAGGCGAAGCAAGTCATCATCCGAGCCAGAGAGCAGGAGGCGCAGGGTCGATTGAACGAGGCCGTGTCGCTCTACAAGGAGGGTTCTTCCTCTGCTCTGATGTGATCTGTAGCGCAGGAACTGCTTCCGGAGAACGAACGGCTCCGAGACAAGGTGGAGGAGGTGAAGCACCAGATCGATGCGATCGCTTCTGTGAATGGTGGGGGGAACCAGGAACAGAACGAAGAACGTGTTTTGCAGATATTGAACTATGCTGGGTTGAGTGGGCTGCTGAAGTTGAAGATGATTGGAGACACAAAGGCAAAGAAGATACTAAAAGAGCGAGAGTCGGGACTCTTTGTTTCGGTAGGAATAGGGATTGCAGATAAAGTGCAGATTGATGATTTAAAGCGAATTGGGATGTCAGAACGTTCTATCGAGAAGTTTAGAAGTGAGAATATTGGCCAATAATCGTATTTTGATAGTAGAATCATTTTGCTGTTTTTTGAAATTCCATTATTTCCAACCATCTCTTATTCACAAATCTGGTACTAGCCGTTTAGGTGCGATTTGATGAGAGCGATTTATTTTCTAGATAGAAGCTATGAAGGAGTCGTCACCTTACAGTGTAGCTAATGTACTTGGTGTTAACCCCTCTTTCTGATGGTTAGATAACATTCGAAGCCTGTATTCTTCCAGCAGATTTGCAAAATATAAGTAAAGGAATTAAGCGTTGTCTCTTTAGCATGCTACTGAAGTCCTTGGATTTCTGTGTCCACTGACATTTTAGATACGCTGAGGATGTGGAGGGAGTGATTTTGTCTTTTCAAAACATCAAGTTGCTAAATCGTAAGAGCGAGATTGTGGATGAGTCTCCTTTTATTCGAATCAACGTGAACGCAGATTGTCTGGTATTCAAGCCAACACGTGGAATGGAACTTACTGCCACAGTGAACATGATTCGACTTCATTATTTGGGTCTGATTGTGGGGGGATTGTTTAATGCTTCTATCCCTGAAGACTTGATGCCGTCAGGCAGTTCTTATGATTCGGGAAGGCACACTTGGATAATCAACAATGCTGCTATGGAGATCGGATCAACGCTTCGAGTAAAAGTGGATCGGTGAGATGCTATTACTCTTATGAACCATAGAATTCATGACAATAATGGAATGATCAATTTGATTTGTTCCCTAGTATAAGTTTGTAATTTACTCTTTTACCAGCTGTTTTATACAAACACTTTAGCCTATTTTGTTTAGATCGAGAGTGTTACTATATGATGGATTGTAGATCGCTTCATTAGGCTGCCATACTTGCAGAACATTATCATCTCCCACAGAAGCTAGCGTCCACTCATTCTACAAGTCAAACAATGGCTGATTATCCACATCGAGGTTCCATGAAATGTCATTAACCTTTGCTGTATGTCCTGCATGAACAAACACCAGTTCTGCAGGTCCTTCCTCTTCCTGCTCCTTTGGAATACTCTCCCCAATCCGACTCAAATCCCAGATCATGACGCGTCGATCGACACCTGCAGAAGCGATTATGTTTGCACTAAAAGGACTCCAAGCAAGAGAATAAACCTCGGCCGTGTGGTGCTTCATTGAATGCAGAGAGTGACTGAGATTCCGATAGTCCCACAGAACCACCGATGCATCAGAAGAGGCAGTTGCGAAGAGAAAACGTTCCACTGGGTTGAATGCAATGGTGTTGACCTCCTTGTCATGTGCCTTGAGAGAAGTGATGCTATGGGCTTCGCGAGTGTCATAGAAAAGAACTTTGCAGTCATCGCCACAGGCAGCCAACAGATTGACGTCCATGGGATGCCAAACCACGTCTTCAACGACATCTCTCTGCTCCAGATACTCGATGGTCGGCTGTACGGTCAGCGAGTTGGCCGAAATGTCCCAGATGCACACTTTGCTGTCATCCGAACCCGACGCAACGAACCCCTTTCGCAAGGGAGACCAGTTCAGTCCGTAGCCTTCTTTCGAGTGCCCCTTTAGGACTTGGTTGGGACGACAGATGGAGTCTCGTGGAACAGAAGGATGCTTGCGTATATCGAACACGTTCACATCGCCGTTAACTGCCTTTGTTGCTATAATCATCGGATCTTGCGGCATGTATCGCGCTTTATTAATCTCTCCGTCATGAGCAATTCGTACGGTTTCAGTGACATGGGCTGACAATCCTTTATACCCAGCATTACCTACTTACCAACATGGTGAAATCATACTGTTTCCATCGTTGTCATACTCGCGCATGTCAATCACTGCATCGGGAAGGGGCATTTGAATAGTAGCTTGCAGTAGGTAATTTTGTTCTCCTTCTGATGTGTGTGTTGTCAAATACAGCTTCTGCTCAGAGAAGTCCTTATTACTCCCGCTATTCATAAAACCGCACAGTAGATCTAAACATGGTACATCCAGGAAGCCATTGAACACTTAAACTGGGCCACTCCAGTGCATGGGACAGAATAACATCATATCTACGAATGATACCACAACAAATGAGAAGTACAAATAGGGGGCATTCTTTTTCCATATTCTATACTCTTCGTCAATCTGACTGTCAAAAAGATTATCTTCTTCATTATCTAAAACATCTAGAGGAAATAACTACACTAAAATTAACCATTTTCGGGATCCATAATTGTAGATGAAAAAGAGCTAAATAGAGAGGCATCACCAGTTTTCCCGATTCATTGGAAGTCGCATTTTTTGACTATTTAGTTTAGTATGCATATTGGAAGAAGTATGATTCAGGTGAGGTAAGTTCAAGTCATACATATTGATTTTTTTATCTTAATGTGCCATTTTGTGCATGGATCTTAAACAATCATAGGTATAAAGCATATTGAAGTGTATATGTAGAGAGTACTAAAATAATACTTATACGAAATAACAAATTTTAGTTAATATCCTTGAGAATGTGGAAATGGTTGTTATAACAGTCTTAATTAACAACCATACTGTACAGTTCGCTACATAGTTAACTACATGTTATGAAATTATCATTAATATTTGTTAATATATTTTTTAAATGGAGGAGATTTGTAACCGTTTACAAGCTCTAGGGGAAAAGAATGGGACAGGGAATCTAGTGGATGATACTGTGGAGTTCATACAGAGCAATTTTAATAAATTTCAGTCTGATTATAATAACACTTCACGAAAACAAAGATTATCAACGGGGAAATTGGAAGCTGCCCTTTTTCAGCAATTAGCGGCAATTTGCCATTATGAAAATGGAAATGATAATGCAAAGATAGCAAGTGAAATAATGGTTCAGATTGGTTATAATTCCTATGCCGAGCGACCAAATCGATTTCGACAAAAGGTGGAGAACTACAAAAAGACAATCAAGCAAGGTAAAAAAAGGGGCAAGTACTTCAAATCAAGAAGATTCCGACGCTCTCGAGTTGAAAAAGATTGCTATTCTTCGTGTAACTCTGACTATTCTGATCAGTCAATTGATTATGACAATAATGATCAACAGAATGACATTACAAATACTATAGTTATAAGCAGAGATCCTATTCCTGTTTCTGAAGTCGCAGGAGATATGGCTATCGTTGATTCACCTGTGTCTGACTCTCTATTTGTAGATATAGATACTACTGAGTCGAGTTGGCGCAGGCTGAATGACGATGAGTTGGATAAAATTATTGCTCAACAATTGGGATACTATAACGATAACAAGAACACTTTTGAAGCTGATTTTGATATTCTAGATTATTCGGATGATATAATTTTCAGTGACTGTACAGTAAATATGTTTTGATATTTTTATATTGGTCTTTGTTTCATTCAACGTACACTCTTTGATCCGCTATTTCATGGTTTTCTAAGGTATCACTCATGACAATTAAGACCCTTCCCACTACAGCACGAAATACTCATTTTCTGGATATGAATCTGGATAAAATGAATCGAGACGGCTGAGACAGTTACAAGTGAGGAAAATCCTAGAGTTTACGGCATTATGTCGGTAAAACTATGAATAAAAGGAAATATCATTGAGGAAAGTTCTATTTCAAGCTATTATACAATTCAATGAATTCATCTCTACAGGAATCTAATGCTCTTACTAACCAGCTTTAGTCATAGTCATATGCCCCACTGACTCTTGAATCCTATCTCTTCAATCACTGCCTACTTTAGGTAACTCACCACTCTGAATATATCAAATATCTTGTAATTGGATATATTTACTTTTTCAATTCCTGTTTCATCTTCCATTCCATTTCTCTTAATACAATCATTTATTTTACAGTATCTTCCAATATTAAAGTGGAATTCGATTCAATTCTTCATCAAATTCACCTCCATACAAGATTATATCATTTTCATATATTACTAATGTCAGTTCTTCTTTGCTATTTTTGATCACTCTGTATTTATCTTCTCCTAACACACTTTCCCATCCTTCTTTGAACAATGCTTTTCCTTTCTCATATTCTGATATTCTTCCTATTCGTTGACCATCTTTCATGATCCACGATAATCTCAATATTCCATTTTCATACAATTCGCAACGACCTTTCATTTTATCATCCTTCATTTCTCTTACCAACTCTTCATTCTTATGTTCTCCTTGATATTTCTGAATCTCGTATTTCTTCCCATCTCCTTGAATCACCTTCATTCTCCACATACATATCTATCAAGGTAATATCCACTTATCTTCAATGATTCTATTTCTATTACACAAATATCAATTATTAATATCCTTTTCAGCATTTCCTTTTAATAAGTAAATAATCTACTGTAAACTGAATTCTATCATAGAAATAACCGTTCTTACTTTTTCAAACACTTTTTCAATTGTTTTTTTCAATGGTAATTATCTATTTAGCAGTGAAAATGTTATATTCATAAGTTTTCCGTTCAAATAGTCTTTCATCTTCGAAATTGTAGCAATGACTCGATTATACATTAGTGATTCTATTGAATGAGTAAGTTATTCTCTCTTTGACTAGTTTAGAGTAATTCTATATTTCAACGACCTGTAGAGTCATGTGATCATTCCGAGTAAAGTTATTCTTGTATTCTTCTCCTTGCTTCTTATTTGACTACCCCAGTATTTTCTACTGTGGCCTGTTTTGTTTTGTTATGTTTAGAAGAATTGAAGTGTCAGATCTTCTCTTTACTTATCATGCAACAAATCACCATCTTTACTGAATTAGTAAAGGAATAGAGTTGGTACTCCTCTACTCCATCACTTATGTAACAAACGATTCCTTTCATCCTTGTCCACTAAATAGATAACCATGCAGGAATTGTATACAGTATTATGAAAACACTTTTTGGAAGTGATGGTCGATTTCGCAACTAACACCTATAATCGATCATATTAATGGCATTCTTATTCTTCTGTAATATTGCATAGTGCATAATACTTCTTTATGTTAATCACACTTTTATTAAACTGGGACAATATCGTAAATTTCCATGTATTACATTAAAGAAAACACTTTAACATATTCAATACAACAATTAATTCATCTCATTATTCTAGTCTTATTTTCAGTTATCGGTCTTTGCCCAATGGATCGACTTCACTTCTTTTATGGCTGCAACGTATTCTTTCTGGTTCGGTTTCATAAAGTCAGTTTCTCAAGAAATTTCTTTGACGTTTCCTGATAAACCATACTTCTTCTCTTCTGTTGTCATATTTATTTTTAAGATAGAATATAATGATGCAACACCAATTTATGGACTATCTACTGGCTAGTTCATATGTATGTGTGTGATTGACAATACCCATTCCCTTTTATTCACCAAGGGGTGAAAGCAATGAAAGTGGCTGTGAAATGACAATTATCTTCCATTCTTTATTGAAGAAGTGTTCTGTCAAATAGTCACATCATAAAGAATGGGTGTTGTCAGGTAAGTGGTGAATCATTTTCTTCATTGTTTGTGTTTTATT
>JZRO01000101.1:0-31607 GCA_000963465.1 Blastocystis sp. subtype 9
AAGTGTTTGTTGAAAACAGCATTACAAGATCATCTGTGTGGAAAAGTAGTACGTAGCTAGACTGCTGTCACTTCTGACAAAACTTCGAATATCATCTACTGTAACAGTTACCTTTTCATCTCCGTTCGCTGATATGGAGCCTACATGTTGAACTTCCACCATCAAGTACTTCTTAACAAGAATAAATTCGTTCGCTGGAGAGAGGTAAGCGGCTTGTCATTATTCGCTTTGATGTATGCCTCAATTTGATTATTCTCAATTAACTTCAATCCATAAGTATTTCCCATTCCTGAGCGCAGAAGAGCGTTGTTGTAGATCAAGTGAATGATCCGATTCAGATACTTCTACGACTCACCACACACCCCAATCGAAACCAATAATGCGTTTTCCACAGCAACATCAAACTTCTATCCATTACTCTCCAATGAAGCGCATTACCTGGGAGAATTTAAACTTATCTCGCATGTTGATTACGTCCTTGGCGCTAAGAAGCTTCACTGGCTTTATGTCCTTCTTCACGAGAGGCGATCTTGATTCGAGTGGCATCTACTGGTGACTGATGCATGCAAAACCTACATCCACCTTTGCGTCGTGTGCTTGAAGCGGAGCTCTGCCGTTCATTGAATAGTTAGGAATAGAGGTCGGTAGAGAAGGCTGTCGTAGTGGCTGAGAAGCAAACTGTTTCATTTGCATGTTCTGTACACTCTGCATGTTCTGCGTGCCTTGCACGTTCTGCATATTCTGCATGCTTTGCATGTTTTGCATGCCTTGTACACTCTGCATGTTCTGCATGCCTGACATATTCATCTGCATTGATTGACTCATCCCTGAGTGCTGCATCGGGGACTGCTTTGCTGGGTAGTTCATCGCTACTCTGCCTCCATTGACTTGCGTTCCTTGGCCATTCGTTCGGAAACGCTTCGCCATGTCGATCGAGGAGGGAGCAGGTCGTTTAGAGTCGTTGGGCACGGAGATAGAAGGATTGGCCATGCCATGAGAGTAGGGAGAGATGGAGCTCGTCGGCTTTCCTCCCATGTAATTCATCGCCATTGCGGAAGACGACGCGTTCGGGGATACGGAGCGAGAAGACGCCAAGGGCATCGGGCGAGAGGAAACGGGGAGAGATCGCTCGGAATAGGTCTGCTGGTTCACGTAGTTCCTCTTCATCGCCATCTGATCCATCCCAGTAGGCGAACGGGAGCGATCTGGCTGCATCGAGGACTGGGTGTTCGCGCTGCTGTGATTCATCAGGTACACGGTGTTGACCTTGTTTTCATCGAATGTCATCCAGCAACCCTAACATTCACACACGACTATACTCCTACGGGACAGGACTCTGTGTGGTTGATGAAGCACTTCCACTGCTGACAGAAGTGGTTGCCGCAGTTCTTCTCGGTACAGGTATATGCATGTTCGAAGTATCTTCGATACTTCTGTCGTTGTCTAGGGATTAGTCTGGTCGTATAGACACACCCAGAAGCGTTGCAGAACATGCAAGTTTCGATGGGATGCGATTTTCGTAGCAACATATGTTTACATACAGCAAAATGCTCGACGACCTCGTGAAAGTAGCATCTCTCTGAGTGGACTACTATATCGCAGGGTCTGCAGAGATGCTGATCTATTGCTCAAAGGCAGTAGGTATTCCAACATATATAGCTGCTTATGCGCTCACAATCTATACACTCATTTGCATGACACTGATTGAGCGAATGCTAAAGTTAAACCAACGCCTATCCAATACCTGAAGAAAGTGCTGAAATAGATCGAACACTTTTTTTACAATAGGTGATGAAGCATCCACCCTCTCATTGAAGTATTTCTTAGATAAGAACCGTAGGCACTCGGGAGGAATCTAAACGACAATAGTAGCATAAGATTGTAGTCTACAGATGGCATAGAAGTGTTTTCCAAGAATAGTTTGAAGGTCTTTTTATACTATATATCACATCTACATATTCATAGCTTTAATTTCCATGAATTCCTGTCTTGTATACTCTCATCTGTGTATCCTGTTCCTTCTTAGGATATGATATAGTTTCTGTCCGATATATCACTCGATTCTTACTGTATATACTATTGGTTGAAACTAGAGTATGTATTCATTTCTCTACGAGAAGTATACTATTTGACTAAAACACCTCTTACAATCGCTTAGTTCAGCTATATTCTTCATACTAAGTGTGTGTGCCATTCATGACCCTATTGTGGATTTCAAGTTATTAGTCAACGAATACTATTATTTAAGCAGTTTAGATGAATATTCTTAAAATATGGTCGCAGTACATTTTGATTATTTCAATAATTGGGTGCAATTGACAGCCATAATGGTACGGAGTGGTAATATTTTTTCTTATTTGTAAGCATGTCTGATTATTCGAGCGTATTCGGCGAGACCTTGCTCTCTAAGAGTGGACCTGTGGATGTTTCCACTTTGAATGGAAAGATGGTTGGTGTTTACTTCTCGTAGGCATTGACTGTCCTTGATTCATTTTAGGGCACACTGGTGTGGTTCCTGCCGTCAATTTACCCCTGTACTTCGCAAGGTGTATCTTAATCTGAAGAAGGCTGGACAGCCTTTCGAGATCGTCTTCTGCAGTAAGGATACCGACCAGAAGGGCTTTGATGAGTATTTTGGTTCTATGCCCTGGCTGGCAGTGGATTACAAGAATGTTGAGTTGAGAGATAGTTTAAGCCAGCTTTTCGGTGTCGAGAGCATTCCTAGATTTGTTATGCTCTCTCCCGAGGGAGTGTTGAATCCTAATGCGAAGGATGATGTGATGAGCAACGAGAATGGCTTCCCGTGGAAGCAGCCTTCTGTGAAGGAGCTGGTGGCCCCTAACGCCCGTAAGGGAGAGACGTTGGTTGGTGAGGCGGCCCTGAGCGGGAAGTACGTGGGTCTCTACTTCTCTGCCCACTGGTGTGCGCCTTGCAAGCTGTTCACCCCGGTGCTGATCGACACCTACAACAAGCTGCAGGCGGCAGGACAGCCCTTCGAGGTGGTGTTCTGCTCTCTGGACAACGACGAGGCGGAGTACAAGGAGTACTACGGAAGCATGCCCTGGCTGTCTCTGGGCTTCCGCAACCCTGTCGTGGACAAGCTGAAGAACATCCTCGGCTTCGAGGGCATCCCCACTCTGGTGCTGTGCAACACGGAGCTGGAGCCGGTCACTGCGGACGGCGTGGAGTCCGTGAAGAGCACTGGCGTCGATGGCTTCCCCTGGCTTCCCGCTCCCGTGAAGGACCTGAACCAGGAGCCCGACGACATCAACGCCAAGGCCTGTCTCGTGGCCTTCCTCGACGGAGACGCCTGCGACGACGCGATGAAGGACGCCACCGTCGAAGTGCTGAACCAGATTGCAGAACAGATTATGAGCTACGTGTCGATCTTCTATGTTCGGGAGAACGGAGATGTGTCGGGACAGATTCGTGGAATGATCCAGGCCACGGAAGCTCCTCTCTTGGCGATTATCAACATTCCTGATAATGGTGGCTATTATTTGGCTCCTTCGAATGAAATGAGTGCTGAGAACATTATTTCGTTCGTGAATGGTTTTGTGAATAATTCGATTGAGAGAAAGCAAATGGTTGCATAAAATGCGCAAATGATTTCCTCATTTGTTTGTTAGAAATTATATTTTGGCATGAGTTCGTCGTTAGATTTTGTGTTTGTTATGTATATGAGCTGTTCATCCTAGAAAGAAGTGCGTTGCTGAGGAAGATAGATCATTCATTGATTACCTTGTGGAGTGTGGTCAGGAAAGCGTACTGGAGGATTTAAAGTCTTCTGAGAGTTTTGGAACATAGTATCCGTAATTTATAGGTGTTCTTGAGTTTGTGAAAGAGATTAAGGCATTCGATTCGTTTTATCCAGGCGGCTTGAAATCGTACGTCGAGAAATGCAGGGATCTGCTGGGTAAATCATCTCGTGGTGAGAACCCTTTTCAGGGTTGGATACCTTCAGTTTTCTTTTAATATTGCAGTAACTATAAGGTGCCTCCTGTGATCCATGTTGATTTTAATACCAAGGAATTCTATGAGATGGAAAAGATTGGAATGGAGGAGCTAACCTACTGTGGATTTGTACTTATTGCCGGTGGGTTAGGAGAGCGCTTGGGATACAACAGTATCAAGGTGGGACTTCCAATTGAGACTTTCACCAATTTGTCCTATCTGAGCTTCTACATCAAGAAGATTTTGGCTATCCAGGTTTCCTTTGTATTGTGGAATCATCCATAGCATCGTTCCAAGAATCCAGATTGCATTCTTCCTTTCGCCATTATGACCTCCGAAAATAACCACGACATGTTACCCTTGTGCTTCTTTCTCACCCCTAGTACTGTGAACTATCTGAAGGAGAACAACTATTTCGGAATGCCCGAAGACCAAGTCTATGTTATGATGCAGGATTGTATTCCCGCGGTTAAGAATCTTGACGGGGAAATCGCTGTAGACGCTTCAGGACATATTATCAAGAAGCCACATGGGCATGGCGATGTCCATTTCTGTCTCTATCGTGTATTTGTTTGAGTTGGGTGTGAAGAAAGGATGGGATCATCAAGAAATGGATCGATCGATATGACCTTCACCGCGTGTTTTTCTTCCAGGATACAAACACGGTCAACTTCTACACGATGCCTTGTGTCGCTGCGCTGAGTAAGAAGTATGATGCACACATGATCAGTACATGTGTGAAGCGTCGTCCTCACGAGCAAGTACTCTCTGTCTACTGCCTCACCAACAGACTGGTGGCCTGTGTCTTTTGAAGCACGAGAACGGCGACGAAATGGTGTGCAACGTGGAGTACAACCAGCTGGAGGATGTCATCAGCCATACGATCGATCCCCGCGGGGATTTTGCAGACGAAACAGGCTATTCTCCGTGCGGATTGGAGCTTGTGGTGACGTGTAGATTCCCTGGGAACTGCAACAATCTGTGCATGAACATCAATGAGTACCTGAAGGTGATCACGATGAGTCATGGCATCGTACCGGAGTTTGTGAATCCGAAGTACAAGGTGAGAGCGGAGGTGGTGCGTGACATGTAGCCCGGGTCGAAGACGGAGTATCTGCAGCCCACACGACTGGAATCCTTGATGCAAGACTACCCGAAGCTGCTTCTGCAGGCCTCAAAAACAATGGAGGTGAATCGCGTGTGTCTCGTCGTGACGTTCCCTCGCTTCATGGCCTGGTCTCCCGTGAAGAATGACTACGAGCGAGCTGCGATTCTGAAGTCGAAAACGGGGTTCGAAGAGAGTCCTCGCAGCGGAGAGGCGGATATTCTTGATTTGTTCAAAAAACAACTTCTAGCCCTCAACACGTGTCCTCTCTGCAATCCTTCCAACGAGGAACGAATAAGGATCGAAGATGGAGCGTATGTGTGTCTGTGGCCAGAATCGGGAACCTGCACCGACGAGCTGCACCACCACATCGGAAGGAATGTCGTGATCAAGAAGGGCAGCGTGCTGGTCATCCGGGCGAGGGACTGGTATCTCGACAACTTCACTCTGCAGGGGTGCTGCGTGATCGACGATAAGTGGTCGGTCCGGGGAATGAAGAGCGAGGGCTCCATCGCTCTGGTGAATACGAAAATCGAGAACAAGGGATGGCATTACGTGGACATTGACAAGAGTGACATGTCATTGAGTATCATTACCAGGATGAGAGGCTACGCAGTGGAGAGAGACGAGCAGTGCGAAATTGCTGTAAATGCACCTGGAGAACATATTTTGAGAGATGTAACAATAACATCGTCCTGCAAGCTTGCTTACGAGAACTAAAGTGATCTGCCATATAGATGCTTTTCTTCTAGTGCTGTTTGTTTCAATCGCAATGTGTAGAAATTGTCATGGTACCTGTTTTGTCTGCAGCCGCTTACTACACACCCTGGAATTCTCTATTGATTGGAAATTTGAAAAATGAATGAGATATAACGTCACATCTTTTAAAATGTTTGGAGGTATATTTTTGGTACTGTCCTATTCTGCTGTATGCTTAAGCCAAGTTTGGGTAAGATTACCTAATATAAATCGTCTGGAGCCCCTATTTTTTTGTGATAGAGTCCCATATCTTCAATCACGTCAAAAGAGGAGGTGGATCCCAAGTTTTTTGATATAAAGCCTGTTTTGTGAAGGGCACAGATTATTCTTTTCTTTGAACCATTTGTATTAAACACTAGTCTTATGGCTGCTTCTCTAAAGTGCTCTGAAAAACTCCCAGACACAAGAGAGGAAAGCACGTTGGACTGTGTCTTTTTCTTCGATCAAAATATACTGCAGGGATCACAGTCAAGTCTTCTTGATGGCTGTAAGGCTGGCGCTTCATATATACCTAATCCATCATATGCTCTTTCTGTGCAAAACTGTGCTACATTCTGCAAATATAGGGAACAAACGTATATGTGGATGCTCGGAGTCTGTTTTTAGCTACTTTTCAACATTAGGTGTGTCGTGATAAGGGTAGTAGTCCCAATGTTGCGTATGCTGGAATGAATTATTTTGACAGATATCTTTCTTTTAAGGTAATTGAAAGGAACAAGCTAGAATTGCTTTCATGGTTCTGTCTTCACTTGGCATCGTTATATTTTGATAACCGTACAAAGAATTTATCATATGTGGGAGGTATGGGTACATTGATATGGTAGAGGGAAATTTGCAGTGTTATTAGTGATACATATTCGCTTCATGAGATCCAGTCATTTCTTTTCGATCTCTTAAGTGTTTTGGATTTTAGATTATCTCCCTATTCTCCTTATACCGAAGGAGAAATCCTTCTCTATGATTCGGGGCATTCATCCTTGTATTCAAACTACCAGTCACTCCTCAATGGAGTCTGCATGAGTTTCGCTGTGGTCCTTTCCTGATCCATAGAATATGAGTCACTCCAAATTCCACCCATTGCGATAACTCGTACGTGTATCCTCCTAGCATGGTGTTTTTCTTATCCGGGAAAAATAATCGACGAAAAGCTCGCTATTTGCAGCAGTGTTTGTCAGAAAGACATGGAAGCTGTAGTTTCGATCGTTAAAGAATTGTTCCCAATGATGTGTGAGACGTGTGATATCGTTCTGAACCATCATGGGAACAAGGCTTTTTATCTTGGTATTAGTCCTGTCTCAGTTGTTACTAAGCAGGATATATAAAATTTCACTTTTCCCTCTTGTTTGTTGGATGAGGTAAACAAACATAGCAAAACAGCGTATATTCTTTAATGTTTGGGAGCGGATCCTTACTAAGATAATCCAGCAACTATACTTTATCCCTGACCATTTTCCTCACATATTCTGACGTAACACAACTAAATCCCCTTTCCTTTAGATAGCTTATAAGACGCGTTTCTTGGGCATTTAGGGGTAACACACACAGCCTCATTCCCTCCCCTTTCTCTCCTGCTAACCCCTTTACTTGCGCATTTGTGGCTCCTCGAGTGATTGCAACACGTCCGCCTGCAGCACAAATAATCCTTTTCCACACCTCGCGAGAGGGAACCAGATCACCAACCAGGACAATTCTACAGCTAATTCCATCTCTCTACATCTACCTGGCATCTCGAAATGCTTGTCCTCCTTGCCTTCGCCATCTTGAGATGCTTCTACCGTCGATTTTGCTCTTCGGATCCACCGACGACCACTCGAATTCCTCCTCGTTCACCCACCGCCCTGCTTTCTCGCAGGCTCGGATGTATTCTGGACGAAGAATCCAGAGTCCGCAAGCAACAGATCCCAGATATTTCTCGGTCCGTTTAGGATCCGAAATCAGAAAGTGAGTGGCGGCAGAGTCAAACACACTATCATTTAATCACTTAGTCGCTGCTACTGAGTCTCCAGATAGTTTCCACCCAGTCGAATAATCGTATCTCGCAAGTCAGAATCGATCGTACCTCCAGAATAGAGAAACAGACGTGGCTTTTCCAATTCCTGTCGTTTCGGTGATGCAGAAGTCTCTTCAGTGAGTCGTTTGGGCTTCGCTTCAGGCTGGTTGAGTGGTTGATCATCAAACAATGCTCGCATAACATCCACTTCTTGAGGAGTGGGTTGATTACTTTCCGTGTAGATCGATTCCTTATTTAAGCAGAGAGAACTGGGAGTAAGTTCAGAATGGTTTTGAGAGGTTTCAATTGAGTTTTCTGATGGATCATGTCTTGCGGCGCTATTATGAGAGTCTTTTGAAGTATCTTTTAACGCTATTTGAAGAGAATCACTGTGATGATCATCCAATTCTCCTTCATTCTTCGTCACTTTCAGTTGATCTTTGGGATTGGATTCCGATTCGTTTTTCTCCTTAGGTTCTTCCTCTTCCACTTCCATCTCATCTGCTGTATCCACATCATCTTCTTCATCGCCGGTAGGAATATCATCCTCTTCCTGCCTCTTCTCATCCAGCAAAAACAGCGATTCACTCACGTGATCCCATTGTTTCAAACACTCTAGAAGCCATTCCACTCGAACGATTTGAATTGACGCGTTCCAGGACTTGGCAGCTGCATACTTATCACTATGTTTCATACTCCACCCATCTCATACCTCGTGCATCCCTCACACACCAGATGAGTTGTATAGTCCTTACAAAGAGGGCCCATATAGCAAGCACCGATGGTATCGATTACACACTTTACCTGTTCACGCGTAGGAACAGTATCTGCTGTGAACCCAGTAATTGAGATCACACACTCGCGCATCGATGGAATCGCAGCACTACATGAAAAAGCCAATAGACTACTACTCGATTGATGGAGCAAAGAGGAGGTCGTCCCATGGATTTAGATCCGTAGTAGGAAGACAAGTGTATTGATCAATGCATGAATAGAGCCAATTGCTCGACAAAACCGAAATAGAAGAGTCGCCGATGCAGCGCTGAAGACGACGACGTTGTCCAGGTCGCAGATAGGGACATATAATATGTGTTAATGACTCAGACGACCGATTGTGTGTATATGTTTCAAGAGTTTGTTCAAGAGTGTGAAGAAAAGGAAGGACTTGGCCGCCCATCTTCTCTATTGAGCAGGTCAAAAAGAACTGTTCCTGACTACGTGTTAGTGATCGCCATCACCACTACCGATCGAGATTTGGCAAAAAGAGGATTCGCACATTCTACTAATCACCCATAAAGAGAGAGAAAACTGAAAAAACAGTCGAGTAGTCGGAGGTGCATCCATCAAACAAGTTGTTCACCGAGTTGCGAATATCGTTCTCCCACTCAAAAATGTACCGCGTGGTCGGTAGCTGGAATGAAACAGGTGCTACACTCGATGCAACACACTCCTCCTACCATCCTCCACGTTCACCGGCTGCACGAGATACGGAGTATCGTCTAGGAGACACTGGCTCCGAAAGCAAGCTTCCAGCCACAATTCGCTTACCACATGTATTTGGGGAAACGTTGAAATCTCTGAAGGGAGATCCAGCGCCTGAGTACGGTTGAACACGATGATGTGTGTGCACTGACTCATCACAGAGGTAATCACCTAGATGAGATAGAGCAGAGGAATCTCACTTGCCCGCCACGATGAATGCACAATGGAAGATATACTTGGTTCAAGGGAACAGATATATTATGAAAGTAGAACACAAGGCCAGAGAAAAATGAGAATGTATCAGCAGAATAGCTTCTCTACTTGGTAAAACGTTCCAAAACTATAGTTTCCTACAACAGGGAGGCAATAATGGAGAGAATATGAAATGAAAACCCACTTGGGTGTCACGAACGAGCAAAATGCAGAATCACTTACAGACTTCTGTGCAATTGAAAAATCGGTGCTGTTACATATTACGTGTGTCACGTCATCATCTATCTTTGACAATGCAACAGCAGCTCCTGTTTTCAGCAGAGATATCATCTTTTCATTATTCTCTTTTAGCCTTGTTGCTGTCGCTGGGATTATAAAGAAATGAACCCCATCAAACACACCAATGGGACTGATCATCAAAAAGAGTGGGAACAAATAGTATGTTTTGCAACAAAAAGTGGAAAACAAATATTCTAGCTATTAAGATATTTATAGTACCGATTGGAATGAAGTGTATAGACAAATTCCTACAATGAATATAGGGTGCCACTCTTACATTTTTCCTTTGCTTTCTCTCGATCTCCTCTATCTTTACTAGTGCGCCTAAGTATTCATTACAATGGAGAGTCGAGTCTTTCAATAGAGTAACAATATCCCTCAGAACTCTACAAATAACTTAATCCCAGCAAGCAGACGCGCCATCTTTCTTTCTCCCAGCAATAAACCGCAAGATAGTCTCCAGCTTTCCAACATTTTCCGGAGTTCGTAGTTTTCGAGGCAAGCTCTCCCTCTCGCGTTCCAACGAAAACATTGTATCTTTTCCAATAGAACCTGAACGCTGCCGCTTCTGTGAAGGTCCCTTCGAAACTGACAGAGTAGATTTCTCACTTTTCAAATTCTGAGATGCTGGTTGCTCTGCAATTTAAATTAGACTAAGAACTAAACGAATAGGGTCAGAAACTGGTAATCCATCTTGGGACTCAAGCTTTATAGTCTGACCGGCTGTCTATTTATTACGCGATTCCATTCCTGCTACTGGTTCCATCTTTGGAGGCGAGAATGACAAAATCGCTTTGGAGGCAGAAATAGCATGTATAAAATTCTCTGTATATATATTGGCTGATTCGATCTTTTGCTGGCATGAATACAGACGAGTTGTTGCCTCTCCAAAAGTCTTGAGCTGGAGTGTCATATCATACAACAACCTGTGAATTAGGATACAAATGCCTTATTAACTCTTCAATCCTATGATATTCACCCATTACCTAGAGAATTGTGATACTATTGATAGCGTGTTGAAATCCTCCTGTTGGGGCCTGGCCATAAGTGGTAGATTCCATTCAACTGAGTTTCATCCAAATAACCTCGATAACAGAAATCAAGAAAAAATAACGTTTGTTTCATCACAACAAGTAACAAAATGATAGATTATTCTTTCTTCAGTTCCTCAGGTCCATATACATCTTCTCTATCCAAATCGACCAACATCTTTCGAAGAGAATTCTTCTCGCTATCCTACAATCCATAACCTTAAAAATAATATCAATACAATGAACTTTTTCCCATAGTAGAACGAGAAGCCTCCCACGCACATATAAATTACATGTTCCCATGGCTCTATATTCAGTGTTAGAAACGAAATAAGAAAAAAAGACCTTACCCCTCATATAAGGCAATTTGCGAAGAGAGTTGCTATAGAGCTTAGTCAGCAAGCCAACGCAGCATCCTGTTAATCCAGCAAGAAAACTCATACTAAATAGCAAAATAAGCTTTACAATGGAGAGGTACCAATCGTGGAAGAATCTATCATATTTATGGAATACCCTACAAAGTACCTCATTTTGTTTATATAATCACTGACTTTCAGATAACTCACTCCAATTCTTCAACAGTAGTATATATTCCTGGAAGCCTTGAAAACAGAATCACTCTATCATTTCGTGAAGATTGGTATTGTGGATGCAATTAATAAATAAGTGATATCAGTGTATTCTATCTACACATAGAAATACGCAGTAGTTGTGTTTCAGAAGGAAAATGGAATGTAGATGCAAACATAAATCTGGTAGTAGTAATAATATGTTGACTCTATCCTATTAAATCAGATCTTATACACAATAAGCAAGACTACGTTGTAGGAATCAATTATTTTCTCTCTCACTTGCCGTGTAGTAGTGTATTACGAATGAACTACATCCTGCTATGCTGATAAGTTTGGCTGTACAACAAAAACAAACTAAAAATAGTTCACAAAATTAGTTTTAAATCATACAGACTTTGCAGAAATTTCGGGCGAACTCTTTCTGTTTCTATCCATTTCCTTACTGCGTACCATAGAGTACATGAATGTACCAAAGAGCACACACACAGTACCCAAAACCGATCGCGCCGACATTTCGTCCCCTAGGAACAAAACAGCGATAAGAGTCTGCACACAAGCCTTCGCTGTACCAGAAATATTATGAGAAAGAGGAGACGTCAGACTAATCTGAGCAATCGTCACAATTCCAATCAAGAACCCAAAAAACCCTGCAGCATTCATTGTGAACCAAAACGACAATGAGGCAAAAGCAGAAGCATTTTCCACGATGATCTTCCTTTCCAGAATCCAGATAAGGGGAATAAACAAGACTGAAGAGTTCACATTGTTCTACATATCACTTCGCAACCAAGCATACATAGAAGCACAGTCTCCAGCTATTGTTATCCACAGCCGGGATGATTTTCTTTGTGTAGATGCTGTTTAAAGATACAAAGAGGGAGGACATCACGCCTGAAATGGTTCCCATTACAGAAAACTTCAGTTCACCCTCACTACCGATATAAAAGCCAAAAATCACTATAGAGCAGCAGATCACTACAGGTAGAGAGGTGGTAGCATGCAAGAGGACATAGGAAAGAATTACATTGAACACAATAGTGAGTGAACGTGCAACCAGATAGAACGAGACGTTCACATACTTCAAACACAGATTATTGAATGTAATCATCCCGATAAAAATCAGAGATAAAGGGAAAATCCGAATTGCAGTTGAAATATCGTATCTTTGCTCTGGAAACTGATGGAGAAAAGATGCTGATGATTAAGAAAGTGGAATATAAACACATTTAGGAGAGCGTTTTCCAAGTTTTCCTAGGCACCAGCAGATCAACGCTGTTACAACACACTGATACCTATTTTAGATGACTACGTCCAAAAGGTACCATGTTACAAAAAGAGGTGCTGGAATACTCTCTCTGGAAGAGAGTAGTTTTTTGTTCATAAGAACCATGGAAATAGATACGACAAAATAGGATACTACAACAAGAGCAATCTTTGTCTTTTCTCCAATCATGAAACCGATTTAAGAAAAACATAATAGTCAAAAAACATTACTGTTTCCAATCTAAATGAAACGGTATCACCTCAGCCATCGAAAGAAGAGGAGGCGACAGAACTCGTTAGTATTTCGTTGCATTGCATTGCTGATTGTATTGATTGCCGCAGTAAATGGTTTTTTCCTATACCGTTTTATATTAAACACACAAGTAGTCATACGAAAAGCTATTTTATGTAGAAAGGAAAACAGATGTCAGGAAGCAAATATTTATTATCAAATCATAATGCAAATAGCGGGGTATCGGATGTACATATTAAAGTCTCTCAACCTGGACTTCGTTCATCACAACTCGTTCCAAGTCCTGACTTGTTACCTCTTCTTGAGAAGGTAGCAATTAACAAAAACGTGATTATATCTGTTTTTGATTATGCGTTCTTACCACAGTTTTACAGTTTTTACTACAGTAGTCTTCTTCCTTTACATATAACCAATTTTATTGCTTTTGCAATGGATGATCGCACATATAAAGTACTTCCTTCTTTGTGTTATTGAGTAGTGTTTGCAAGACTGGGGAATTCCTTCGATTCTTCTCGAGCCTGATGTATCAATCAGTACGTCGAGTTCTTCTGATTTCGGCTCTTATGCTTTTGCAACAAAAGCAAACATGAAGACATTAGCAGTGCTCCATGTACTCCAATACAACTACAATCCTCTTCTAAGTGATGTCGATGTAGTCTACTTCAAAAACCCTTTCGATTATCTCAGCGAGGGAAGCTGGGATATTCAGATCCAGCGAGAGGAGAGTTCGGATAGCGCTCGTGAACGAAATAGTGGCTTTATGTATTCCTTTTCTGTCTTCTGCACTCTAGTTTTGTGTCAAATACCCCACGATCCAAGTCGCTCTTTACACAGGCTTGGAAGAATTATCAAGAAAATCGTGGGATGCGTCATCAAGTTGCGCTAAGTCTTGCTATTGATACGGTTCTTCAGTCCAATTTGCGGATGAAACTACTTCCAATCGATCTCTTTTCTCCTGGATGGTTTTTCTTTGAAGAAAAGCATTATCTAACATCAGCTGATCTTCCTTGTAGGTGAGTAGTGGATTGTTTGAAATAGGCGACATGTGTGTGATGTTTCACAACAATTGGATTATGACATCAGAAGCAAAGATATATCGAATCAAAGAATTAGGTCTATTTTACACAGAGAGTGATTATTATTCAAATACAGAGCGAAGTTTCTTAACTTATGATCCTCTTCCTGAGTCTGCTTCTCTTGGTAAGTATATGAATAGTAGATGATTGATAGAGGAAGAGCAGCGAACCTTGGCAGCTGCTCTGCTCACTTCGATTGCTCTTCACCGAGTATTGATTCTTCCTGCTTTTGTTTGTCATTCCGATTACTTAGCAAGTGACCAGTATACTCGATTAGATGCTCATCCACGCAATCAATGTACCTTCAATACCTATTGGTGTATTAGAGAATTCGACAAATGGTTCAAAGACTACTATCGCGAGCACATATCCTTTTTATTGAATAAGCAAATCCTTTACACAGGCGTTTATTGACAATCCACAAGTTCCTCAATTTGTACGAGATGAGTTGCATCACCCAACTCGAGTGTCATTTAATCCTAGTGATGAAGATTATATTGATTTGCATGGATCGACTGAGCTCAATCCAAAACGGATCCAGTTTTTATTTAGGAAATATGCACAATCACGACTGATCCAACTTTCGTCGATTCCTTACTCTGTAAAGTATCCTGAATGGGCAGCAGGAATAGAAGAAGGTATCAAACAGGGAAGATATCGTCAATTGGAATGTCAACGTTTCTCTGTTTCTAACAAACACAAATTATACTCCTGTCTGATCTGGAGGTATTGTTGGTTCATCTACTGAAGTCATAATATTCAAATTCATCTGCTGTAACGAATTTATCATGGGAAAATTCATGGAAAGTGGATTTCCAAAATCTGAAATAAATCGCTTTGATAATTCCTACTATTTACAGAAGGCGTACTCATTGAAGGATTAGGGATCGATTCATAGGACTGGAAAGAAGGTAACTCAATCCAAAGTGAACCTCGTTGCGAGCTTTCCATTACTCGATTCAAAAAGACTACTCCCTCCACTCCTTTCATTATACTCGGCTACATATTAACACTAGCTTATTTCTACATAATCTATTGAATTGGGACGAAGAACTCTATTTGCTCCTTCAATTGCATTGAAAAATGCATCGTACATATTTGCCATCGCTTCAATAAATCCCTACATCACAGTTATGACACAAGAAAACTTCAGAATGACCACAAGGAAGACGACTATATCTTCCCCTAAGATGATCAATCACAGGAGGCGAATCAGGCGTTAGCACTTGTTTATTCATATGAATTCGTTGATAAATCAGCAGATTCGGATGATCAAGATCCCAGTGCAACGCTCCTGTAGATCCATCAATCTCGATTGATAAATAATTGTCATGAAGAAGTGACATTTTTGACACACGAATATCACAAAATACTCCTTCTTTCATTTGAAGGAGAGCAGATCCATTGTCGTCTAATGGTCGATTCCCATAAGATCGTGACAAACAAGCAGATACACGATTTGGTGTCATTTGAGTAATATAGTTAATTAACTGATATAACTGAACGCCAAGATCTGAAAAACAATATGAAAGTCCACCTTGAGAAGACGTTAACTTCCATGAATTTATATCCTTTTCTAAAATACCTGTATTCTGAAGATAGGAAGCACGAATTGAAATGATATCGCCAATTGCACTATTCGCAATAAGATCTCTTGCATAATGTATCATTCCATAATAGCAATAAGGATGCGATATTGCACAAATAAGGTTTTTTTCTGCTGCAACATGAGCGAGTTTAAATGCCTCGTCTTCCAAAAGACAGAGAGGAGATTCACAGAGCACATGAAATCCATTCTCAAGTGCCATTAACGCTATTGGAAAATGAGTTCCTGTAGGAGAAGCGATTACAATAAAATCAACTCGCTCTGACTCAGGAAGACTATTTTCCCGCTGGATTAATTGTTCGTATCTACTCTAAACGAGTTAGTACACATTACGATTTATATATTCGTGACCGCTGAATTCCATACTGCATACCCGCCATTTTGGCCTTGGTTGGATCAGCTGAAAAACATCCTGCAACTAACCGGGCTCTTCGAGATAAAGTTACTAAAGTCTACACAAAGCCACATGGTTACTTGCTGAAATATGCATTGGGGCCATAACAGATCCCATGCTACCTCCTATAATTGCCATTCGGTGTACAATTCGTGGGAACGTCTATAGTTTGATTATCCTACCCAGACAATACATCTGATGAAGATTGGTTCGAAACACCCGAATAATCTAGCGATCGTTGTGTTTCATAGTGTGCTGAGGATAGGTCAATCGGGCGAACTGTTCCCTTAAATACAGCCTACTTTAAAAATAAGGAATGATATGACCTCTTTATAAGGCTGACAATCACGTAGATGTTCCTTCATTCGGTTTGCATGGGCAGTAAACTCATGGCCGCAATGAATACAGCGAACCCGTCTAGCCTTGAAAGATCCATCTTTGTCGCTTTCTTCAAACTCATTCCATACATCTGCTCGCTTTCTACCCATGAAACAGATTTAAATCATAGATGTCATAGCACACATTTCTTTCCTACTCAAGTGATCACTGTACATTTTTCCATATTTGTCATCAAACAAACCAAAGGATAAGATATTACTCAATCTTCTCTTGCTTTGTCTTCTTCGCAATATCTACCATGTTAAATACAGAAACAAGAGAAAACAAGAAACATCGCTCTCTCGTAGCCACAAGCAGTAAACAAGAGTCCAGTGAGCTACTTGGAACAGCGCAGATGACAGCGGAGTCGAAGGGTAAATATTGTACACTACTTCAATAGATGACAACAAAAACAGTTTCTAGCATTTATTGCAGTGCCTATCACATACTGCGGATGTAGGTAGATCTGTTCTCCATGCCAAGTACGGTAGCATCATAGCATACCAGCAATAATACTGGTAATGCATTGATCTCGAGCAGGCAACACCAATTAGGTTACTTGTGAAGAGTGTTGTTAGGATGTGCTCAGGCGTGATGTTCACGCTCTCATATCGAATGCGGAACCAATCAAAACAGCGTACAAGAAGATTTCTGGGTTTGGGTGCAAATGGATCAGATTGTACCACTTTCCAAATCCCTCCCATCGGTCTACTTCAGACCTCTTTCGATATGCTACTTGGACCATCGGAAGAAGATGAACAAGAGGAGCAGAACTAACTGAGTGACGAGAAGCAAACGACCGAACTGAGGCGAGACGAAGATCTACGCGTTATGACTGTTCGAGAAGCACACGTGATAGGGGAGGAACTTGTAGTTCACTGTCCACTTGTAGGTGAACGTTCGTCCCTACAGCTAAGTCCCCGCGGCAGGGCATACAAAGTCGAAGGCACGAGCGACGTAGCCGGCTGGATTCGTCACGATGAAAGGAGCGCCGACGACAAGCTGAACCACCACGCAGAGAGCGAGCAGGACGAGGGCTCGAACGACGCCAACAGACTAGTGGGGAGGGGACTGGAGGGATTACTTCAAAGAGAAGGAGGAGCAGAGCAGGGAACAGCAGGAGAACGTTCATCTTGACCGACAAGGCAAAGGAGAGAACCATCACGCCCCAGAACCACTGCTGGTAGGTGAAGAGAAGACTGCTGGTGAGGAGGAGAGAGGGGATACATCGCCAAATACACAGGGAGCATCAGCACCGCCTCGTTGAACAGACGAAGATAGTAGATACTCTTGACACGCTTGGAGAGACAGAGAAGGAGCAGCACCCACTGAGGAGTGACTTTTGCACGGTGGTAGAGGATCATCACCACGGCCTCGGTCGCAAGATACAACCCAAGAAAAATGTATTGAGCTAGAAGTCATGTAGTTTCGGAATACGCACCAAGACGGATATTTAGTCCACCATTCGTAATATGATACAAGAGTGAAAAAACATACACAAAGCCCGCAGGATACACTAGAGGGCCTTTGTCGTAATAACTTTAGGACAAGCAAGTACCTGTTTCTCCCCGAAGCTTTGTATAGTCGAATGTATTAAATAAAGCCCCCTCCACCTCAGCCATGTATGCTTTCCAGTCAATTTCTGTATCTATGGAGATAGGGAAGAGAGTAGAAAATATTACAAGGAACATATTGAATGAACAAGCAGCCCAGAGCGCATTCTCCTACAAGAATCATCCAGAATAGGTGCCAGAAGTACTGGCGATTCGTTAAAACATTCCGAATATAACAAATTGGATTCATTTATCGTTTTTGATGAACACTCTTGTTCCGCGGGTTTGATAACCATATTATGTAGCGCTACAAAACATTATTCCTTTAACTGCATTTCGACTAGCGAATATGGAAGTGGAAAAAAGAATGAGTTCGAGTTGGATTCAACCCGAAATTATCAAGAACGAGAAAGGGGAAGAGTTAAACAGAACACCTATCATGGTTACAAACAGCTTGACTCGTAGTAAAGTATTTTATATCGATATAGATGAATTGTAGGTTCCTTTCATTACCATGATTCCTCGTAAGGTATTATGGTACAGCTGTGGACCAACAGTATACGATGTTGCTCACATGGGACATGCTAGGTAAGTGCATTATCGTGCTCTTAGTTTTAGAACATATCTGAGTCAGGATATTATTATGCGTATCCTCCGCGATTACTTTAACTATGATGTGCAGTTTGTGATGAATATCACCGATATCGACGACAAGATTATCAAACGGTTTTTTTCAATATGAATTCGCTGATAAGCAGATCTGGAGAGGCTGGAATTCCGTTCACTGAGCTCGCTCGTAAATATGAGAAGGAATTCCTTGAGGATATGAAAACCTTGGGTTGCCGTACTGCAAATGTAATCACACGCGTCTCCGAAGTACTCTACGTTACTTCTTTTCCATGTAGTACGTCCCTGAGATCATCAACATGATCGAGGGTATCATCTCCCACGGCTTTGCTTACGAAGCAAATGGTAGCGTCTACTTCGACACGGAGTCCTTCCAGCGTGAATACACGTACGGTAAACTGAGTACCTTTTCCTTTTTGTTATAACAATTAGTTCCGGAGATGGTGGGAAATGTGAACGACGAGGAGCAGGACTTCGCCTCTGAGAAGAAGCACCCCAACGACTTCGCCCTCTGGAAGGCGAGCAAGCCGGGGGAGCCGAGCTGGTCCTCTCCTTGGGGCGCAGGTCGTCCAGGCTGGCACATCGAGTGCTCCGCGATGTCGTACAGCATCTTCAAGACGATGAGCGACGGGCGAATCGACGTTCACTCGGGAGGAATCGACCTCCGGTTGCCCCACCACACGAACGAGATGGCGCAGAGCGAGGCGTTCATGGGGTGCAAGTAGGCGCAGCGGTGGACCCATCGATAGGCAATCGGTGAACTACTTCCTGCACACGGGCCATCTGAACATCGACGGACTGAAGATGTCCAAGTCTCTCAAGAACTTCATCACCATCCGACAGACCCTGCAGCACTTCTCCCCCACCCAGGTCAGACTCTGCTTCCTCCTCCACAAGTGGAACACCACGATGAACTACTCGGACGGCGCCATGGAGGAGGCCAGGGCCAAGGAGAGGCTCTTCGCAGAGTTCTTCCAGAACGTCAAGGCCGCGCTCAGAACCCTCTCCTCGGACCAGACACAGCGATGGGACGACGAGGAGGTCCGTCTGAACACCCAACTCGACAAAACGAGGACTGATGTGCATGTTGGAGTCGTGTCTTGATAGCAACATAGGACTGTCTCTGTGACGACTTTGACACCGAAGGAGCTATGCAGGCACTCGAGGCACTCGTGCGAGCTGTCTATCGCTACTTGGAAAACACGAAGCATGTCGTCTCGCCGCTGGTGACCTCGTGTGCGTCGTACATCACATGGATGTTCCGAGTATTCGGCCTCATCGATCCCGAGGTCAAGATTGGGTTTGGATCGAACGGAGCCGCAGTGGATCGTGAAGAGGTCGTGGGCCCAATTGTGGAGATTTTGTCGAAATTCCGAAGTGAAGGTGCTGCTGGAGATTGGCTTTGAGGAATAGTGAAAAAGAACAGAAGCGATCCTGTAGCATTGCTAAAGCTTTGTGATGAGGTATGGAATCGTCAGAAGGTGTAATTTAGATTCGAGATGATATCTTGCCATTTGTAGGTATTCGGCTGGAGGACACTCAGGACGGCACCGTATGGAAGTTGGATGACAAAGAAACCCTGCTAGCGGAGAGGGAAAAGAAGTTGCAGATGATGAAGGAGAAAGAGCTGGAGAAGAAGAAGAAGGAAGAAGAGCGACTGAAGAAGGAGAAAGAAAAGGAGGAGAAGGCGAAGATTGATCCAAAGGAGATGTTCCGAGGAATGACAGATCTTTATTCACAGTTCGATGAAAAAGGTATTCCTACGCACGATGCGAAAGGAGAACCTATCTCAAAAAGCGGATTGAAAAAGATTATGAAGGCTTATCAAGCGCAGGAGAAACTCCATAACGCTTGGCTCGAAAAGAGTAAACAATAAGGGTGAATCTGTTTGTTTTTCACATTTGCGGATTCCCGCGGGTCCATCCCTGTTTTTGAGATGATCAAAAACTCTCTTGAACAATGAATAGTGGCATCACAAACATTGCAGAAGCTGATGAACGCGATGGAATTCGGTTCACTTTCAATACTTGGCCAGGAACTCGGATGGAAGCAACGAAGTGTGTAATTCCCATGGCTTGTCTGTAGTGTCGTTCTAGTGAGTTCTGATAGGTAGATATACTCCGCTGAAGACTATCTACGGAATGCCACCTGCACTTCCTTATCAGCCTGTTCGCTGTAGGCAGCCCAACTGCGGAGCGTATCTGAATCCGTACTGGTGTGTATAGTTGTTTTTTGTGACATGCAGCCAAATTGACTTCCACGCGAAGCTCTGGACTTGCCCGTTCTGTGGTCAGAGAAATCACTTCCCTCCTGAATATGCTCAAGGAATTAACGAGACTTCCCTCCCCTATGAGGTGATGCCTTCCTATACAACAGTCGAATATGAGATCCAGGGTCGCCAGAGCATTCCTCCCGTCTTCCTTCTGGTGATCGACACGACTGTGGATGCGAAAGAGCTGAGCAGTCTCAAGGACTCTCTTCAGCAGAATCTTGCGTATCTTCCTGATAACGCTCTGGTTGGCATCATTTCCTTCGGAACACACGTGGAGGTGCACGAGCTGTCGCAGACCGAGATATCTCGCTCCTACGTGTTCAACGGAACCAAGGTGTACCCCACGTCCAAGGTGGCAGATATGCTGGGTCTGCGTGGGTCTGTGGCTCAAGCGCAAGTAGTCTCGACTGCTGGTGTTGATGGTAGATCGGCAGCGCTTCCTCTGCTTCTCGCTTCATTCTTCCCTATGGCGACTGCTCGTCGATCGTTGATACGCTTCTCAGTGAGCTGGAGAAGGATCCTGTGGTCTCGCTTTGCCTCTCTCATCGTTAGTGGCCTGTGGTGGCGCAGCATCGAGCGGATCGAAGCACTGGCTGCGCTCTCTCCATCGCCTCTTCTCTTCTGGAGATCGCGTGTCCACAGTCACCTGCACATATCATGATGTTCGTCGGAGGACCCTGCACCTCAGGTCCCGGATGCATCGTGGGCACCAGTCTTGAAGAGACAATTCGAGCCAACGTGGATATCGAGCATGACAAGGCTCCTCACCTCAAGGAGGCACAGAAATTCTATGAAAGTGTGGCTGACCGATGTCGGAAGAATCACCAGACTGTGGATCTCTTCGCTTGCTGCCTCGACCAAGTGGGTCTTCTGGAGATGCGATCGTGCATCGAAACCACGGGAGGACTGTGTCTCCTGGGTGACTTCTTCAGTCAGAGTGTGTTTGGAAGCTCGCTGAGCCATGTTTTCCAGGTGTATCCTGATGAATATCGCGAAAGCGGTGAGTGCGATGAGGAAGGATCATAGATAGATGCTGGGTCATTGATGATGGGATTTGGAGCCACCTTAGAGGTCCAGACAACAAAAGAGTTCAAGGTGAGTGGATGCATTGGCCCTTGCATGTCTCAGAAGAAAGCAGGACCATGTGTAGGTGAACTGGAGATCGGTGAAGTAGTGTCATAGACTCATTTTACCTGTAGAGTGGAACGAATGCCTGGTATCTGGGATGCATTGATCCCACCACCACATTGGCTCTGTATTTCGAAGTGTGCAACAGCGAGGATGTTTCCATCCAGAACAGACGCAGATGCCTGCAACTCGTTACTACCTACACTCATCCGAATGGCCGTCTGCGACGTCGTGTTACCACAGTGAGTGGTGCATGGCATATGGACTTCGCTCATATGGGCCCTGTGGCCGCTTCATTCGACCAGGAGTGTGCTGCTGTCATCATTGCTCGACTGGCTACGCAGCGACTGCTTGAAGAGGTAGAGATGAACAATGGGATACATGGTAGCCTGTCTCTGATGTCTTGCGGTGGATTGATCGCTCGCTAATCCGACTCTGCTCGAAATTCGCTGACTATCGTCCTGATGATCCAAGCTCGTTCCGTTTGTCACCAGAGTTCGCAATCTTCCCGCAATTCATGTTCCATCTTCGACGAAGCCAGTTCATGCAGCACATCAATTACTCACCTGATGAGTCTTGCTATGTAGGGGCGAAGAAAGGGGTTGATCGTAGCACCGCATGATGTTGTGCAGACAGCCGACGAGCAACTGCCTTGTCATGATCCAGCCTGCTCTGATTTCCTATTCTTTCAACGCACCACCCCAAGCTGTCCTGCTGGATGCAACCTCCGTCAAGCCGGATGTCCTTCTGCTCCTGGATACTTTCTTCACCCTCGTTGTGTTCCATGGTGCCACAATCGTCGCGTGGAGAGACGCTGGTTATCAGAACATGCCAGAGCATGCCAACTTCAAGCAGCTTCTTGAGATGCCTCAGGAGGATGCACAAAACATCATGGAAGGTGTGTGATGATGAAAGGGATGATGGGTAGATCGTTTCCCCGTGCCTCGATTTATTCTCTGTGATGAGGGAAAGAGCCAGGCGCGTTTCCTGATGGCAAAGGTGAATCCATCAGGTGCAGATTGGAATGGTGAATGATGAGTAGTGACACAGAACTCGTATGACGCGTCTTGTGCTCCTGTTTTGACCGATGATGTGTCTTTGAAGGTGTTTATGGAACACCTGATGAAACTTGCGGTACAGAGTTAGTTCGGGTATAAGATTCGTGAATGGATACTTGTTTGTTGCAAACTTTTTAGTATTCCAGTTTTGGGCACTTTTATTATTTCTTGATTACCTTAGGAAATGAGTTTTCACACCTGTTTTCCAAGGGTAAATGAGGGTGATACTTACTGAAAGACGCTGAAGAATAGAATACAAAGTTCCTCCAGATATGCCTGATAAGGAAGATAAATGGCAGTTAATTCCCGAGTTTATGAGAGTGAGTCATTTGGTGTGGATAATTCCATTTAGAATCGTGGCCTCGTCAAACAACAGATTGACTCATTCAATTACTTTATCAATACTGGCATTCGCAAGATCATGGAGGCAAACAAAGAAATTCGCAGCGATGTGAATCACAAATTCTTTGTACGCTATGAGAATATTGAAGTGGGAGAGCCAATGGTTCTCGAGGACTCTAGTATCATAAACAACAAAGTAATCAGTTCAGCAGTGGTATAAAAGTAGATTACTCCTATGGAGTGTAGAAAGCGCAGTCTTACATATTCAGCACCTATTTTTGCAGACATTATCTATACTCTTGGTGATAAGATCATCCGAAAGAAAGTTCGTATAGGTCAACTTCCGATCATGCTTCATTCCTGCAAATGCGTCCTTCGCAATAAGAGTCCTGCAGAACTAGCCAAGATGCAAGAGTGTCTCTATGATCCAGGTGGTTACTTCATTGTGAAAGGGAACGAGAAGGTGCTTCTTGCAGGTGAGCAAATGAGTAAAAACCGTGTTCTTTGTGACATCAACGACGATGGAACGATTGTGGTAGGGACTTTCCCCATCTTGAACACAAGGTGAATGTCACAAGCTCGACTGCGGAGAGGAAGAGTCGTTGCTACGTGCTTGAGAAGAAAGGAAAGCTCTATCTCAAGCATAACGTGTTTACAAAAGACATTCCCATCTGCATTGCTTTTCGTTGCATGGGCATCGAAAGTGACCAGGAAATCATGGCTCTTGTCTTCATTTGTATTCTCCTTCATCTGTAGATCGGTAATGAACCGAAGTATCGAACTTATTTCAATCAAAGCATGGAGGAGGCGCATGAATTAGGCATTTTTACACAGACACAGGCATTGAAATGGGTGGGATCTCTTGTGAGTATGAGGAAAGGACGATGGAGTCGCAAGCGATCGGCTGAAGAAGAGGGTCGCGAGGTGTTTAACAGTACAATCCTGTGCCACGTACCCGTAGTTCGTTATGATTTTTGGCCAAAATGCGTTTACCTTGCTTATATGACTCGCGAAGCACTTCAGTGCATCTTCGATCACTCACTGCTAAGCGATAAAGATTACTATGGTAACAAACGAATCGAAATGGCAGGGGATTTGATGTCCTTGCTATTCGAAGATTTGTTTAAAATGTATAATGCTAAAGTGAAGGAGTTTGTAAACAAATCACTACAGAAAGTAGAGATCTGGATGAGATGATTAGTAGACAACGCGAGTGAATGCATTTGATGTTGTTCCGGTGATGCAGCAATTCCACGATATCATCACGAATGGTTGCATCAATGCAATCAAGTCGGGCAACTGGGTGTTGAAGCGATTCCACATCGATCGAAAAGGTGTGGCTGAGGTATCCATCACTCTTTCGATACTATCTAGCCTGTCACCCGTCTCTCCTACATCGCTGCTATCGGTCATATGACCCGTATTCGTTCACATGTCGAAAAAGCGCAGAAAATCAGCGGTCCTCGCGCTCTTCAGCCTTCTCAATTCGGAATGGTATGTCCTAGTGATACTCCAGAAGGTGAGCAATGTGGTCTTGTAAAGAGTCTTACAATTCTGGCATATATTACCATCGACCAAGATGAACAGGCGTTACGTCAGGTGGCGTATGATCTGGGAGTTCTGGATGTGGGTCTTTTTGGCGCAGAGGAGCTCTACGCACATCCTTCCAGTCTGGTATTCCTCAACGGAGGTTTATTAGGTGTTCATTCGCAGCCCCAGTCACTGGTACGAGGGGTGCGAAGTCTCCGTCGTCGTGGGTTGCTGGGTGCTTTTGTGAGTGTATATTATGATCGGATTCGCCGATGTGTACATCTGTCATGTGATGGAGGCCGTATTTGTCGCCCTCTTTTAGTATTGGATCGAAAGACAGGACGTCCTTATCTAACAAAGTACCACACAGAGGGAATTCGCCGTGGAACCGTGACTATCCAGCAGTTGGTGCGCGAAGGAGTGATCGAGTACATTGACGTAAACGAAGAGAATTCCTGCCTCATCGCAGTGAGTGAAAAAGACATCACACCTGCTCATACACATATGGAAATCGATCCGGTTTCCATCCTTGGGATTGTGGCTTCCCTCATTCCCTATCCAGACCACAATCAGTCACCTCGTAATACATATCAGTGTGCTATGGGAAAGCAGGCAATTGGAACAGTTGCTTGCAATCAGCAGCAGCGTGTCGATGTATCTCCCCTGAATATCATGGTGTATCCCATGATGCCGATGGTACGATCGCGCGTGCTGGATCTTCTCCACTTCAATCAACTTCCTGCTGGCCAGAATGCTATGGTTGCAGTGATGAGTTATTCGGGTTATGATATTGAGGATGCGGTAGTAGTAAATCGTGCATCAATCGATCGTGGATATGGCCGTGTCGTGATCAGCAAAAAGCAAGTTTTCTCCTTGAAAAAATACCCAAATGGAAGCAGTGACACGATCAAAGGACCTCCTCGAAGAGAAGATCAAAAGGGGATCGACGACCATACATGGAATCGCTTGTTTGAGCCTTACAAAGCTCTCGGAAATGATGGAATTGTGGAGAATGGAGTACCTATTCGTCCTGGAGATATTATGGTAAATAAGCACGTGCCACTTAATACAGGAAGTTTCGGAGCAGAACGTGATATGCTGCGCGCCGCTCCAGTGAAATACAAAGAGAGTGGAGGATACGTCGATAAGGTGTTAATTACCACGACAGACAATGAGTACTTTGTAATAAAGACGATGGTAAGAGACATGCGTCGTCCCGAATTAGGAGATAAATTCTCGTCAAGACATGGACAGAAGGGAGTTGTAGGACTCATCACAGGCCAGGAGAATATGCCATTTTCTACTGCTGGAATCTACCCAGACATGATTATGAATCCTCATGGATTTCCTTCTCGAATGACGGTTGGAAAGATGATGGAGTTACTGGCTGGAAAAGCAGGTTTGTGGGATGGAGAAAGAAAATTCGGCACGATTTTTGGAGGTACCGACATCGAAGATTGTGCAGAAGAACTAATTCGAAGAGGATTTAATTATAGTGGAAAGGATATTTTTTATAGTGGTAAGGATTTTGTTGTTTTGATAAGCAAGGAATTACTGGAGAACCGCTACGAGCATATATCTTCACAGGTCCTGTGTACTACCAGCGTCTAAAACATATGGTGAAAGATAAAGTGTTCGCTAGGGCAAAAGGCCCTCGAATGGCATTGACACACCAACCAACACAAGGAAGGTCGCGTGACGGTGGTCTTCGTGTGGGTGAAATGGAACGTGATTGTTTAGTTGCTCATGGAACCTCAATGCTTCTAATCGAACGATTACTCTTATCGAGCGATCCTTTTTTGGCTAGTATTTGTGGGAAGTGCGGGTTGCTCTGCCAGGATGAGTGGTGTGAGTATTGCAAATCTGGAGAAAATGTTTCAAAGATCCGTATCCCATATGCTTGTAAACTGTTGTTCCAAGAGTTACAGTCGATGAATGTAGTGCCTCGACTCTCTATATCAGATGGAGGGTACTTTGACTACGACTTCTGCAGAGGTACTTTGGCATAGTTAGCTGTTTGTTAAAATAGTATGAAACAAAGAGAGCAGATTTCTAAAAATGCATTTTCATCATCAGAAAAATCAGGATATGAAAGTGTTTGTGTCTGAGTTTGTGACTGACTTTGCGATAGACTTTGCGATTTTTGTCTTTTACTTGTCTTGTCTACCTTCTTAAAGAGTGAATTATCATCAGCAAACTGATTAGCACCATGATGTGCAGTCTTGTTATACATTCGAGTTAAGTTACTCTTTGCCTTAGAAAGACCAGTCCATTCTCCCTTTTGGTCTAACAGTCCACCCATCACACTCACAAAATCATCCCGTGTGATCCCATATTCATCCAGCATCTCAATACATCCCGCTATCTACCTAGTAGACCTATCTCAATACTACATCATTCTTTCTTAGCAGCTGTAGCAAAGAACGATTCAGCACATACAGCACGTCCATTGCAAGAATGGTTCGACTAATTGATACACTCATCGATAAATGGCTGTTTAGTTCTCCCAGCAAACGCTTATTCTTCCGAATCGTAGAATACTTTCCGAGACTTCCGGGAAATGCAGCATACCCAAGTTGTCCTGGAGCCATTGCTGCTGTACGTACAGTGATTGCTGCCAGTGAGGGGAGAAGGGACCAGTTCTATAGGTGATATATACTGCGGAAAAGAACATTTGTTTTGAGAATTGTAGTATGTACCAACTCCATATCACATAGCGAATCTGCAGTCTCTGCTAACTGCTTAAGTTTGTTTTGGGTTGTTTGTGTTGAGTTGATACTCGTCACATAATTCTGGTGAACCATTAAAGGTACCATTTCATAATCTGTAAAAAACAAATTATAACGATCTCCAAACGAAACCACGGAGGTATTAAAAAGCATCTTTGCTGCATCCGAGGTCGAAACACCTATCAACCGATCTTTCGCAAATATCTCATTTAATGATGAGTTAGACAAATTCAAAGACTGTGAAGTCATCGAAAGGATCTGTAAGTGGTTCAGGATCTGTCTAAAATCACCCCCAATTGATTGAATTAACGAAGTAATTGCTTCATCATTCAATTGGATCTTTTCCTGATCACAAATCCAACGAACACGTGGCTGAATTTGACTAGGCAAAGGCTTCTCAAAAGGGAGTTGGTAGCAGTATGAGCATAATGAACGAATCTTCTGACTCGATTCATCATTGCAAATACAGATTATTGGAACTTGAGTTTCTTTAATTATTCGGATCTATTTTTGGAATTCCAACAAAAAGAGATACCAGTTCCTGAATACCTCCTCTATCACCAGAACTCATTCCATCTACTTCATCCATCAAAATCGCTTTTCGGGCGTGTTTCTGTTGAAAGGAGAACGACCTAGAAATCAAGTGGATTTTTGGAATTCACATTGTCGAAACGCTGTCTTTCAAGATATCACGGACTGAAGACATGTTACGCTTGTCACTCGCATTGAGTTCGATCGTATCGTACCCTGCCAAGCGACAGCAAACAGATGCTGTCGATGTTTTCCCTATTCCCGGAGGACCAAACAATAAAGCAGCTCGTGCATTCTCAGTTTTTTTCTCTCCGGAATTACCGTCTAAATGTGGAATTCCTGAAACAAGGACTACTTTTGAGCACAACACTATCCCAATTCTGAAGCCAGTGATAGAGTTTGTTAATGGACCTCTGATTACCCACGATATCTTCCAGCTTCTTTGGAGCATATTTGGTTGTAAGGAGTGTTTCATCCACAGTAGGCTTCGGCTGTTTTCTGACAGTTGCTGAAGGTTGTTTTTGTTTGAGTTTAGGAACAGTGCTTAAATCTAAAATAAAATAAAATGTTACTTTTGGGCTACTTCACGGCTTTTCTCCTGGATTGGCCGTTTGTCCACATTCAGATTTGTAATTTTTGAATACAGCTTACCATGCTTGCCTGGAGCTGCACTTGTACCTGGGATCGCTACTTTTGTAATCTGATTATATGTTTGCTTCAATATCCCTTTTTTCGGACTGGATTCCACCTATACTAGAAGATACAAATAGAGAATACTTCTTTCTTTAGGGATTTCTCTTCAAACACATCCTCATCCGATGAATTTGCAATAGAAGCCTTCTTCTTTGACCTGGTTACCTTTACAGACACAGGTTCAGTCTTTTCATCGTTTAATCGCTTCCGTTTGACATGAAGCAGTTTTTCAGTGTCCTTTTCTTCAGTAAGATTACTAAGACTCTTGGGCGATTCATTCTTGGTTCCAGTAGTAATAGTACTAGCGGAATTCGATCTCTTCTGATTCTTCCTATTTCCCTAATAATAATTATTATTCGATAGAGCAATACAAAGAAACTGCGAATATCCATGAACTAAGAAAAGAATCTAGACAACTAGTCTTATTGAGCTAGCATTTATAATCAATGATCAGAATAATATCATTCGTTTATCACTCCTTTCTTTGATCTAGTACTACTTTCCAGTTAATGTCAAATTCGATTGAACAAGTACGTCTTACTGCAAATGATGCTATTGTAAGCAAGATGTAAGCTTTCTTTTTTTCTTTTTCTCTAGGTCGTGTGTTGATCATGGATATTATAAAGATAATTATATTCACAACTTTGTACGAAGAAAGGGAAGACGTTCTCCGATCATCAATAGAGGTTGAGCTTTTTCGCCTTTTTCATTTACTAGGCTATTATTCCAGAGTGGTTGCAATTGAAATGATCGTGACGCGTTTTATTCGCCAGTATGAAGGTAATTGCCAAATTATCAGTCTAGGAGGTGGTTATGATACTTTGTTTTTCCGTTTATACGTATGGGTTTTAAATATTTAATCCAGCAGGACATGAATGTCAAGCCATCTCTCTTTGTGGATTTTGATCTACCAGAGAATTGTACAAACAAGGCTGTACTTATTCGCAATCGTTCTGAGCTTGCCTCTGTAGTTTTTGGAGAAGCTGATTTTGACCGTGCATCAGAGTCTCCAGACATTGAAACTCCACACTATATTCTCAAATCAATGGACCTCACAGACCTCTCCTCACTCCAAACCTATTTGAAAAGCTCTCCAATTAGTCTCAGCACTCCTACTCTTTTTCTCTCTGAATGTGTTCTTATCTACATAGACCCTGATTTGGTGAATCCTACTCTTCAGTACTTGCAGCAGACTTTCCCTAACAGTCTGATGGTTGTCTACGAACAGATTCGTCCTAACGATCCATTCGGTGAAATGATGATTCACAACCTCCATGTATGAAAGATTTCGCTGTCTTATCGCTAGGAACGTGGATGCGATTTGCTGAGTTTGAAAAGGTATCCAGAAATCGCTGACCAAATACAACGCTACACTGACTTGGGCTATAAGAAAGTTTTTTGTGATGACATGCATAATCTCTACTCCAAGTTCCTTGACCCGGCTGACACAAAGCGGTTTGTTTGAAGGGTCGAAATGATATGCAGAGTCTCTCACCTCGAGCTATTTGACGAGTTTGAGGAGTGGTATCTGATTCAATCTCACTATTGCTTGTTAGTTGCTGGTCAAGGAGTGTTAGAAGAGAGTTTTGACTCGATCGTGAAACTAAATATGTATTGTGTTTGTTAAAAAACACAACAGTCATCGTTAAATCCATTCTGGAAGAAAGCACGCAGAGAAGCCTTTTGCTTTTTATCTTTTTCTGAAATGCGATGCTTCAACGATGCCAGCTCAGTCTTTGCAGCCTTGTTTTCCGGATCAATCGCAAGACAAGCTTCGAAATCCTCCACTGCCTCTTGCCACAGTCCGAATTTGGACTTCGCCAGTCCACGACGATACAGCGCCTTCACGTTCTGCGGCTGCTTGTTCAAGACTTCCGTACACTACATAAAATGATATACCAATCCATACCTCCACAATTGCAGCATGATAATCACCCAGCTTTATACAACACATGGCCTTGTTGTTATGAAGGATAAATGCCAGCTCCTGACCCGCCTTTATTTCCTCTTCGTGCTCTTTATCTGATTCCATGATGTCCGATTCACTCGTGAAGGGGACTGCAAAGTGCAGATATGGAACTCCTTTATCATACGAGGAACAAGCAGTGATATAGTCTTTTTTGTTGAACGCCTCGTTTCCCTGCTCTTTCAGCTTCATAGCCTATATTTATCACAGCAACCAACACAGTACAGCATCGATACGCTGCTGATATGTCATATCTTCGATAACTATATTCTCCTCGAAGTTCAGAAGCTCCACATCGAATATCAGTGTGGCATTTGGAGGAATGTTTGCTCCAGCACCCGTTGCTCCGTATCCATATTCGGATTTAATCACCAGAACAGCATGCTCACCAATCTTCATCGAGGCGAAACCAATATCCCATCCCTTAATAACGTGACCTCTACCAAGTTCAAATTCAAAAGGTTCATTGCGATCTCTAGAACTATCGAATTTTGTCCCGTCTTCTAAAGTACCAGTATAATGAGCTACACAGTAGACAAGTATAAAAGGAAATACCCTTTACTTTGTATCCCTTTTTAGGACAATCACCAGTTCCCTCTTTAATAACCTTCTTGATGACACCACCATCAGGAGTCAACTCTTCAATTCGAATATACTACGTGTAAGAGAGAGGAACAAGACCAAACATCTTCTTGCGACATTCTTTTTCTAAATCTACGATATATTCCAGAACCTTCCTTAAAGAAAAAGTCAAGAATTATGGAAACAAACAAAAAGACAAAATACACACAACTAATGTTGTCTCTTGGAAGGAGCAGCCATA